>PVJX010040091.1:0-15397 GCA_004027295.1 Dolichotis patagonum | reverse complement strand
TATAGCAGTGATAGACTAATCTGTTACAGTATCATCTATCAGGGCTAGATGAGAAGTGACATACCATAAGACTCTGCTTTGGATCTCGCTTTACCAGTGGGAACATGGTGCAAATGATCTACCAATCCTGTGCAATTCAGGCTTACACTAATGTCCAACTGCAGGAACAAAGTAAGCAATCACCAGTTCCTTCCTTTCAGTGGGACTGCCCAGATTCTTCCCTCTCCAACTGCCCACAGTGTCATGTGGTGCTTGCCTTATCCACTCTGGGAACCTGGAAGTCTAAAGGGCCACAGCATTTTTCTAGGACCAAGATCCAAATATTCAGCCATTCCCTACAATGGTATCACTATCAGCTTTTGTTCTGCATGTGTCCTTTGATGATTGCACTACATTCACTAACCAACTGTTGAGTCTGGATTGCTGCTCAAGAAGCAGTGTCTCATGTTTTTCCTTCTCTCTCCAACTCAAGAGAGTCTCCTGGTCCTGATGCAGTTCTCTGTGAGCAGAGAGGGTGCTAGTTCTAGTCTACTACCTGCTTTGTAGCCAACCACACACTGAGAGAGGCAACACAGTTTATCTTCTGCATCACAGGTAATTTCCTCTGTATCTAAATATATTGTTCTGGATGTGGGCTCATTTTGAATTCTGTATGAAATGAAATTTTGCAGCAGCTTTCAATTTTTTAATTCTAGTTAGTGTTGTCACACATTAATTTTGTAGATAACTGCTATCTTCAGAATGCCATCATGTGAATGTCTCTATAATCTATACTATTATTTCTCTATTATGACTGCTAATAATGTCATACATTGTTCTCCATATTCATTAAGTCCTTTTACATTTATACTAATTACTTTGTGAAACAAAGTCCTATTCCTACTTTTCAAATGAAAGTAAGAATTTTAATATATTTCCCAAACTCACAACTAGTGAATCTGGGAATGAACTTATTACAGTTTGTCTGAGGCCTCCTCAGTTTTAGACCTCAAAATCTTATAGTCCAGAAACTTCTCATTCTTGGGTAAACTGGGAAGACTGATTACCTAGAAAAGGGCCAAAGCTAGTGTATTTGTAGTCTAAATTCAGTTTATTTCAAATACATTTTAAGTGTTTAGTCTTTTATTTCTTTAATTCTTTTTTTTTCTTATATTGGGAGTTTGAGTTTCAGAGATTGAACCAATGTGTTGCCTGATATGTATAGTACTAGTGAACTATGCCTCCAGCTCTCAATCTATGTTTATTAATCCCTTCACTCTCTTGTTTTCTTAGCATGATAGAGATATTCAAATATTTAACATCCTGTTTGATGTCATGTCTTTTTGTATTTTAATGTGTGCCTTTGTAGGCAAATTTTAAAAAGTGGTTAAAACCTACAAGAATATGATAAGTATTGAAGTGATAGGTTATATTTAACTGAATTTAAACTTACAATGCATGTGTATATGTATCAAAATTTCACATGGTATCTCATAAATGTGGACTATTTTTATACATTACATAAAATTAGATTTAATTTGAAGAAACACAGAAACTTCTTTAAAATGTGACAAGGATGTTAAGACATTTCAGTATAAGAATGCACTTTTCACACCAGTTCTATAGAAATAGAGTGATGTCATGAGCTGAAATTCTGTGCAGCAGTCTCCATCCAGCTGTATGGCTACCGCATGTCTCTCAGAACTTGATACGGCTCTGCCCACCATCCTCAGTGGACTATCTTTGGGTAGGTCCCTCAGTGTCTGGTTGGGCATCCCCAAGTGACCCTAAGTGGTCAAGAAGCTGCCTGTGCTCCATGTCATGAGTTGAAAGCCTGCACAGTGATCTCCATCCAGCCATGCAGCCTCAGCTGCACATCTCTTGGAGCCAGAGAAGGCCCCACCCAGTGACCCCAAGCAGATGTGGAGCTTTGTTGTACCATGTGGCATGAGCTGATGGCCTGCATAGCATAATTCATCTAGCTGTTCTGCCTTGGTACACCATACAGAACTTACTGGACTCCTGCCCAGTAACCTGAATCAGGTGGAGAGCTTGAGACTATCTTGTATACAGTGCTCAAGGCCTGCCCAATGCATGCCCCATATTTGAGGAGATTACATGTGCCACTATGAACCTTGTAAGGCCTGAATAATGACTTCCACCTAACTAAGGAAACTCCCTGCACTATGGACAGATATTCTCCGCCCAGGAAAAAACTGAAACCTTGTATTGAGCTTCTCCATAGGAGTACAGGAAAATGACAAAACAAAAGAGCAAGATGCAATCATAAACCACCAGCCCATCCCCAAGAAAGCTAGGAGACATGAACCAAGAATAACATGAAAGCCATATAACTGAAACTTCTGACATCATAGCAACTAAAGTAAACAAATAACTCGAGGAACCTGTAAATGAACTCAGACCAGAGATAAACTCCCAGGTAAAAGTAGAAATTATAAATATAGTGAAAGAAATGCTGAATACATCCAAAGAAGACATAGTAAAAAACTGAGGAGTACTACAAAATAATGGAAACCTTGAATGAACAGTACAAGAAAGAACTAGAATGAATGAAACAGATTCACAGAGATAGCCAGGAAATCACAAATTGCATTGAATGTTGGCAAAACTACCAAAAAGAAAGTGAAGATACACTTTCAGTCCTCGAAGACAAGATTGCAAGTCATGAACGGGGAAGGAAAAATCTTTTAAAAACAAGGAACTAGGAAATAACAATGCAGCTGCTGCAAGATAATGCAAAGAAAAACAACATAATATTGATAGGTATAAATGAAAAAGGTGAAAACACAATTGTTATCAGGAGGCTATTTGCATAAGTAATAGCTGAAAATTTCTCAAACATAGGAATGGAAACTGGCATACAGACAACTGAAGCATATAGAAATCCAAATAGCCATAATCAAAATAAATCTACACCAGATATATAATAATCAACATCCCAGAAACTCAACATAAGAATGGAATATTAAAAGCTGATGGAGAAAAGAGACAGACAGCTTATATGGTAAAATTGATCAGAAATAAAGCAGACTTTTAAATGCAAACAATGAAGTCAAGAATAGCATGGAGTGAAGTATTTAAGATCCTAAAGGAAAATGACTTCCAACCCAAAATGATGTACCATGCAAAGCTGTTCTTCAAAATTGATGGAGAAATAAGATGCTTCCATGAAAAAAACAGCTGAAGAACTTCATGATCATCAAACCAAGTCTGCAAAGAATATTGAATAATATTCTAGACAGACATAAAAATATGCCTACAAGAACCTCAACAGGAAAAATTAATTAAGCAAGCAAACAATTAAACAGAGGGGAAAGGTAAACAACCAACAGCAGAAAGATAATATGACAAAAGTGAGCCAATATATAGCAGTTATAACCATTAGTATAATGGCCTCAATTCACTAATTAAAAGAAGCAGACTGGCAGATTGAGTCAACAAACAACATCCAACTATATGCTGTATGTATGCATGAAACCCATCTAACCCAAAAGGAATTACATAGTTTAAATTGAAGGGATGCAAAACAATACTTCATGCAACAGGAACAACCCCTGCCTGATCAGAAGAAACTATCCTGTTTTCAGGCAATGTGAATTTCAAGCCAAGAATGATCCAAAGAGATAAAATAATCACTAAATACTAGTTAGGTGCAATCTTCAAGAGGAAGATATAGCAATCCTAAATGTATATACATCAAATTTGGCAGCACCCAGCCATATCAAACAAATATTAACTGAAATGAAAAATAAAATAAGTGATAACATAATTATAATGAGAGTCACTAACACCCCACTGACACAAAGCAACAGAGCAACTTGATACAAAATCAGCAAACAAATAACAGAACTGAATCACAATTGTGAACAAATGGACTTAGTGGATGTATACAGAGTGCTCCACCCAACACTATCAGAATAAACATTCTTTTCTGGTGCAGATGGGACATTATCTAAGTTAGACCATATACTAATGCATAGGATATGCTTAAAAAATTCAAAATAATTGAAATTATCCCATGCAGGTTATCTGATCATAGTGCCATGAAACTAGAAATTAATGAGAAAAGAAACTGTAAAAACACATGGAAATTAAATAATACACACCCCAGCAATCAGTGAGTCACAGAGGAAATTAAAGAAGAAATTTAAAATATCTATAGGCAAACAAAAATGCAAGCACATCTTACCAGTGCCTGTGGGATGCAATGAAAGCAGTACTCAGAGGAAAATTTATTGTGATCTCCCACATCAGAAAAATAGAACAAACACAGATAAACAACCTGATAGTACACCTCAAACATCTAGAAAAAGAAGAGCACATCAAGCCCAAAACCAAAAGAAGGGAGGAAATTATAAAGGTCAGAGCCGAAATCAATGCAATAGAGACTAAGAGAACAGTACAAAGAATCAATGAATGAAAAAGTTGGCTCTTTGAAAGAATAAATAATATTGACAAGCCTCTAGCTAATCTTATTTAAAAAGGAAAGAAAAAACTCAAATTTGTTCCATAAGGCATAAAAGGGGTGAAATCACTGCAGACCCTGTGGACATACAAAAAACCATCAATACTTATTTTGAAAACCCCTACTCTCATAATCTTGATAACACAGAAGAAATGGACAGATTCCTACAAACATATCAATTATCAAAGCAAGATCAAGAAGATGTAAAAATGCTACACAACTCATTTTCAATTAATAAAACTGAAAATGTAAATAGAGCATTATCAACAAAGAAAAGCCCAAGTCCTCATAGATTCACAGCTGAATTCTACTAGAAATTCAGGGAAGACTTAATGACAACACTTTTCAAACTCTTCAATGATATCAAAAGTGAAGTAATTCTCCCTAACTCATTCCTGGAAGCAAGAATTACACTAATACCAAAACCAGAGAAAGACCCAACCAGAAAGGAGAACTACAGGCCAATCTCCCTAATGAACATAGATGCAAATGATTTGCAGATGACTATAAAATACTGGAAGACAAAATGCAGCAAGTCATAAAGAAGATTATACACCACGAACAGGTAGGATTCATCCCAATAATTCAGGGATGGTTCTACATATCCAAATCAATAAATGTAATACACTATATCAATAGAGACAATGATAAGAGACACATGATCATTTCAATAGATGTAGAAAAAGCTTTTGATAAAGTCCAACACTCATTCATGATAAGTACCCTACAGAAAATCAGAATAGACTGTCCTTGGCTCAATCTGCTAAAAGTCATCTATGATAAATCAACATCCAGCATCAGTTTAAATGGACAAAAACTGAAAACTTTTACTGTAAATTGAGGAAAAGACACCACTCCTATACAATATAGTGCTAGAAATATTAGCCAGAGTGATTAGAAAAGAGAGAACAGTAAAAGAAATAAGGATACAAAAGAAGAAGTTAAATTATCATTATTTGAAGATGACATGATACTCTACATAGAAAAATTCCAAAACTCCATTGAAAGACACCTAGATATAATAACTAAATTCAGTAGTGTATCTGGATACAAAATCAACATTCAAAAATTATTTGCATTCCCATACACAAATAAACTCACTGAGAGAAAAATAAGAGAAGCAATACCCTTTACAATAGCATCCAAAAACAAAACAAAACAAAACAAAACAAAAAAACCTTAGGAATCAATCTAACAAAAGAAATATAAATTCTATTCAGTGAAAATTACGATACTCCAAAAACAGAAATTGAAGAGGATCTCAGAAAATGGCAAAGCATTCCTTGTTCTTGGATAGGAAGAACAAACATTGTGATAATGTCCATTCTCCCAAAATTGTTATACAGATTTAATGCAATCCCAATCAAAATACCACTAGCATACTTCACTGATCTAGAGAAATAATTCCTAAAATTCATCTGGAACCAGTAAAGACCTAGAATGGCAAAGGCAATTCTGGGCAACAAAGGCAAGGCAGGAGGCATCACAATCCATGACTTGATGTTATACTACAAAGCAACTATGATAAAATCAGCATGGTGCTGGTATAAAAACAGACATGAAGATCAATGGAATAGATTAGAAGATACAACTACAAGTGCAAACACACTCATCCAACTTATCTTTGACAAAAGAGCCAAACACAATAGCTGGAAAAAAAGAAAGTCTCTTTAATATGTGGTGCAGGAAAAACTCACTTTCCATATGCCGAAAACTAAAACTAGACCCATGCCTATCAGCATGCACTAAAATACAGTCAATATGAATCGAAGATTTAAATATTAAAAAAGAAACACTAAGTCTGCTGGAAGACAAAATAAGTGGAAATTTTGAAGACATAGGGCTAGGCAGAGAATTCATGAATAAAAATAAAATGCACAGGAAATACTTCCTAGAATCAATAAATGGGATCTCATCTTGTTAAAAAGTTTTTGCATGTAAAAGGAAATCTCCAACACGGTAAAAAGAAAACACATGAATTGAGAAAAAATCTTAATCTACTGTCCCTCAGACACAGGACTTTTTTCTAGAACATATAAAAATTTTATAAAAATCAGACTCCCGGAACTCAAAGACCCAATTGTAAAATGGGCATCTGAGATGAGCACACACTTCTCAGATGAAGAAAAATAAGTGGCAAATAAATAGATGAAAAAAGAGTATATAAGATTTTATGGTAAGCATGAGTCCCCATCTCATAGCTTTGAAGCCTTTCAATGTTTTCATTCATCAGTTGGAATGGTTTTATTCTGTTTTGTTTGACTTTATCATGTGTGATGGTATGAACAACTGTTTTGAAGAAAACAAAACATTATGACAGTTATTTCTGATTTAATATTGTCCCTCTTAGAAGTCCTACCATGCTTCTATTCTTCTACTACTATTGGTTCTATCTATCACATTTTGTCTTATTAGGATTTGAATATGTGTGATAGTATAAACAAAATTTTGTATCGAAAATGAGATATTATAGTACCCATTGATCATTCTCTGTTATTCCGTTCAGAATGCCCTGTAATTCTTTCACTCTTTGAATGGTTTTGTATTATTTTGTTATGTTTGATATTATTGTATTTGAAACTATGCTCAACTATAGCAGAGAAAGAGATATTGTGATAGCTACAGTTAATGTCCAGTTGTCTTAATGTAAACTACTGTGTTGCTTATGTTGTCCTGTTCTGATCTGCTCTGTTCTGCCCTCTTTTGTTTTAGTCTCTTTAAAATTTTTTTAAAAAATGTTCAACATCATTGGTCTTTAGGGAAATGCAAATTAAAACCACACTGAAATTCCATCTCACTCGAGAAAGAATGGCCAGAATCAAGAAAACCCTCAAAACCAGCTGGAGAGGTTATGCAGAAAATGGAATGCTTTTGGTGGGCATGTAAACTGGAGCAGCCAGTGTGGAAATCTGTCTGGAGATTCCTCAAAATGCTGACATTCAAGTCACATTTAACCCACTTTGGGGCATATTTCCAGCAGAATTGCAAACATCATACCACAGTGATATATTTGCACCCATGTTTATAATAGCAAAATTTGTAATAACCAAATGTTGAAAGCAACTTAAATGCCCATCAACTGAGGAATGGTTAAAAAAGTTGTGGTACTTTTATACAATGCATTATTACTGAGCTGTAAAGAGGGATCATATTGAGGCTTTTATAGGTAAGTGGATGCAGCTTGGGACCATACCCATAAGTGAGAAAAGTCAAACTCACATGTGTAAATACCATATTTTCTCTCCAGTACAAGAAACTGTAAGGATAAGTAAGATACAAAATCCTCAATAAATATTGCAAAAGAGTAAGATATCATCAAAAGGGAAAAAATAACTCACAGAAAATGAGAAAAAAATGAAGGGAAAGGAAAAAGATAAAAAATTTATATACACACTTAGGTAAGATGATTGTGCTACTAATTCTATTAATTCTTGGAATAAAACAGCTAACATTCATAAGTTTGGATCAGTTTGCATATTTTGATCTGGTAATCTGAGGAACTCTTTTAAAAATTGCTATGCAAAATAACCACCTCAATTATGTTCTTATTGCCTTGTTTTGAAAGCATACTTGCCATTGTTTTGCACCCTTTGTTATTGTTATTTATTTGTCCTTTTCGTTTCCTGTTTTTTCTATCAATTTATTTTGTTTTTTTGTTTTCCCTCTAATACAGAAAGAATAGATGCACGTATATTGATTTATACATGCCTAGAACTTCTCCTAAAGATTGTACAAGAATTCATTATATTATTTGTAATTGTATGAACAGCTATTTTGAAGAAAAAGAGACATTATGGTAGCCACGACTGATTTCCTATCATCATATTGTGAAGTACAGTAATGGTTTTATTCATTGTTGAGATTTTAGTCTGTCTTGTATTATTTAATTTCAAATATATGAATGCATTGACAGCTATTTTGAAGAGAACAAGAAACATTATGGTAGCTATTGTTGATTTTCTTATTGTTTGGTTTGGAAGGCCTATAATGCTTTCAAGCTTCTGTTTTGATTAGTTTTATACTGTTTTTTAAAATTCATTGTGTGTGAAGATGTGGACAACTATTTCAAAGAAAGCAAGAGACATTATGGTAGCCACTGTTGATTTCCTGTTTTCTTGCTTTGAAATCCTGTGACACTTGTATTGTTTTGTTCTGATCTGCTTTGTTTTCTCTTGTTATGTTTTGTTTTACCCTCTTTAAAATAAAAATACATAAATAAATAAAATATAAAATGAATTGCCATATAAGTTTGCATTTGTGCATTGTACTATTTTGATAGTGAGTGGAAATGCTAAATGTCAACTTAAATTATATTTGAAGTTGTATTCAGTTCAGCTTCTGCAATACAATATTTTAGGTGTACTTTCTAATTTTGTGTAATTTTTTATTTTATTTTATTTTTTGTTTGATTAAAAAAGGTAAAATAAAATTTCTCAACCAAATAATAGCAGAATATCAATAGTTAATACACTACATGTTGTTATTTTTAAAGTGATTGCTCAGGGTACAAAATATGGGCTTAAAAATTTCTGCAATCTATGTTAGCATAGTCCTTTATTTTTAATGCACTAAGACATTATCAGTGTGACTGACTTGCATTTTTCCCATTTTGCTACTACCCTTTCCCCTAACTTTAGTTTCTTTTCCTTTTGAACAATGTTTTCCAATTTTGGAATAACTACTGTACATTTTAGAATTTATTTAGTCACTCAGTTTCTCATACTAGGAAGACAATACAATGTTTACACATGTGAGTCTGATTCATTTCATGCATGAGTATTTTCTAAACTTGTATCCATTTACCTATAAAAGTCTCAAGTTCATCCTTCTTCATGGCAGAGTAGTATTCCATTGTATAAAAGTACCACAGCTTTTGTTTGGTGAGCGTTTGAGTTGTTTCCAAGTTTTAGGTATTAAAAACTGTGCTGCCTAAAACCTGGATGCACATATATTTTAATTCTTCTGAGAAGACAGCTGGAAGGGGAGACCTGGTTTGAATGTAACCTCTAATTCTAGTTTTTTGAGAAATCTCTACAATTATTTTCACAGTAGTTATACCAATCTACACTCCCACCATTGGAGAATTGTTCCTTTCTCCCCACAAACCCCTCAGCATTTGTTTTTGCTTGATATCTCTTGGTTATAGCCATTCTTTGTGTAGTGAGATAGAATCTCATTGTTGTTTGAATTTGTATTTCTTTAATGTCCAAAAAATTTGAATATTTTTTCATATAATTATTTGCTAATTATATTTCTTCATTTGTGAAATGCGTATTCATCTCACATACTCATTTTTGGAGTGGGTCTTAGAATTTGTGGTTTGTGTTTTTCAGTTCTTTGTATGTTCTAAATATAAGTCCTTTGTCTGAGGGACAATTAAATAAAAATTTTTCCCACTCTGTGGCTTGTCTTTTCACTCTGTGATTTATTTTGCTGTCCAAAAAATTTATTTATTAGCTCATGTTTACTGCACATGAAATTTACTTTCTTCTTAAGATATAAGCACATAAACATGATGTATATTTATTCCACTTTCTCCATTCTCATTCCCACTCTTCTTCCTCATTTTTTCTGTCTCTAGTTCCCCTCTCATCATTTTATCATTTTATCCTTATTTAGTTCATATTTGCAAAAATTTTTGTTTTCCTACTGTTGATTTTATTTTTATTTATGTATTTAATTTTTTTTCACACATTTTAACATGCATAACAAGTCCATTTATCATGGGAGATTTGTATGTGTGTATAAAACATCTTAATTTTTTGTCCTCTTTCCTTCCCCCAACTCTTCCCCTCCATATTTACAGAACCTGAACATTCATTGTTTTCCTACAGTTATTGTTTTCCTTTAAATCTCCCTTTCCTTCCCTCTTTCTTCTCTGTCATCTCTTATTTCTCTTTCCATTTGAACAACTTTTTCTTACTTCTTCTTTCTTACTATCCTCCATGTTGCTCCTGATTTATGAATAGATTTCTCAGAGAAGAGAAACAATGCCATATTTAAATTTGTTTGATCTATTTATCATAAAGATTTTGGCCTCAAGTTCCATCCACTTATCTTAAAATGTCAAGTTTATTCTTCTTTGTTGCAGAGTATATTATAAATAAATGCCATATTTTCCTTATCCAGTCATCTGTTGATGGGCATATGAGCTGTCTTCAAGATTTAGTAACTATAAACTGTGCTGCTAAAAACATGGCTATGCAAGTGACACCACGGCATGATGCTTTTAATTTTTCCTGAAAGATACCTTGTATAGGAATTGCTGAGTCAAATGGAATCTCTACTTTGAGTTTTGTGAGGATCCTCTATACTGTTTTCCATAGTTGTTGTAACAGTTTACAGTACCACCAGTAATGGAGAAGGCATTCTTTATCCCCACAGCCTTGCAGGATTTGTTATTGGTTGATTTTTTTAATGAGATCTATTCTTTGTAGTTTGATATGGTATCTTAGTGTTGTTTAAATTTGAATTTCTAGACTGACTAATGATGTTTAGCATTTTTTCATGTATTTATTGATACTTTTTCATTTAATAAGTGCCTATTTATTTAGATGTCCATTTTTAGATTGGGTCTATGAATTTGGGGGTGTCTAATTTTTTGAGTCCTTTATATATTCTAGATATTAGTCCTCCATCTTACAATACTGGAAAAAATTCTTTTCACATTCTTTAAGTTGTCTCTTCAGTACATTGTTGGTTTCTTTGACTGTGCAGAAAATTTTTAACTTGATGTGATCCCAGTTGTTGATTTGTTTTAATGTTTCTCAAGGAAGCATGCAATATATATTTCCATTCATTGTGAATATTCAGTATATGCATATGCCACATCTTAAATAATTTTTCTCCGTACTCCACACCCTCTTACCCTTGGCTTCTTTGACCTCTTCCTATTTTCCAAGGCTCTATCTCCATGTTGTCTTTTATCAATGTTATATTTTGTCTTTGTACTTTGCATTAGTGAAATGGAAGACATTTTACAGTATGTAATAACATGTGTCTGATTAATTTCACTTTTCACTGTATTCTCCAGGTATATCAATTTTCTTACAAATGCCTTGAATTCATTCTTTTTTATAGATGAGTAGTATTCCATTACATGTAGATAGCATATTTTCTTCATTCATCTTTGTGTTGATGGACATATAGGCTGCTTCCAGGATATAGTAAATATAAGACTTTCTGATATAATCATTGGTACACTTATATCACTGTAGTATGAGGACTTTAGTACTTTTGGGAATATTTCAAGAGGGGAAATATCTAGGTTGAATGAAATTTCTAGTTTTAGTTTTTTGCACAATCAACATTGATTTATATAACAGTTGTACTAGTATTTGTTTTAATTGGTGAATTGAGTCATCAACATTAGTGGTTGCAATTGGCATACATTGATTCATCTCTGCCGTGCTATCCTCCTGCTATTGGCCACCAACTTTTCCCCCTTCACTCAATTTCCTGTCCTGTTTGGTTATCCCCCTCTGTTCTTCTTCCTGGAAACATGGTCATGTTTATCTCTCTCAAATATCTTTCAGCACTCTGTGTAGTGTTGGTTTGGTAGTCATGAATTCCTTCTGATGTTCTTATCATGGAAGTATCGTATTTTTCCATCAGTTTTAAAATGTAGTTTTGCAGGGTACATAATTCTGGGTTGGAAATTGTTTTCTTTCAAGATTTGAAACACTTCACTCTGAACTCTTCTTAACTTGATGGTTTGCATTGAGAAGTCTGCAATGATTCTGATAGGTTTTCCTTTATGGGTGATCTGTTTCTCTTCTCTGACAGCTTTTAATATTCTGTTCTTTGCTAAATTTCAGAGATCTTGATTATTGTATGTCTGGAAGTAGATTTATTTCAGGTAAAGCTAGTTGGAGTTCTATATGCCTCTCTTCCCTATATGCCAGATCCTTTTCCAATATTTGGGAAGATTTCTGCTATTACTCTTATAAGTAGTCTTTTTCTGTCATTTTTGTTGACTCTTTCTTTTTTGCTGTTACCTATACCTTCACTTTTTTCTTTACAGTGGAATACCCATCATTATTAAGTTATTTCTGTTTGCATCATCTTGCAGCCATTGAATTTTTATTTCCTGGTTCCTTATTTTTAGATCTTTCCTTTCACAATCGCTAGCTGCAACCCTGTCTTCAAAGTCTGAAAGTCTGTCTTCTATCTTTTTAAAGAAGTTTTTCCAGATTTTAATTGACTTTTTAATTTCCTGGATGTCTATTTGAATCTGTTTCATGCATTTTATTTCTTCCTATATTATTCTTTCACAATTTGTATCATTTTCTTATGCTCTTCTTTTTTAAATCTTTGTCTTCTTTAAATATGCTGAATGATACTTTTATTATGTTTGTGATTTCTTCTTTTATCCTAGATTTATTTCTGATATGATTACTTTTACAGTCTCATGAAACTTTTTCTTTATTTTAGTTACTACCCTCTCAGAGATTTCAGGTTTGTGATTTCCATTTTATTCCATGTCTATAGCTCCCAGACTTGTTCTGTGTGGGCTGGAGTTCTGAGATTGCCTTTTGACCCTTTGTCTTGACATTTTCCTAAGCTCCTCCCAACAATCATGGTGTGGAATCCCCAGCACGTTCTGTATTTTCTGCCCCTCCCTGGCATAGGGGAATAGGCCAGGCACTTGGATTTATCTGAACCCATGTTCCAAGGGAAGTAGGAGTGCATGGGAAAAGATTTTACAGACCCCTGCAGCTACACTGTGGCATCCCCCCATGGCCAGTGGTGTGTGGTGGCAGGGTTGCTTTTTCTCTCAGTCTGTGTGTCTACACCAGGAATCCCCTGATGGCAGCAGGGACATGGGGATGTGTTTGTATCATTCTTCATGGGGGTGCTTGCTGTCTGAAGGGAGCAAGGGTCTCTAATGTTGGTCTAGGGGGGCACAGACAGTATCTGGCTGTTTCTCCCTGGCCATACTGCTTACGTAAGGAAGACAAGCTTCCAGTGATAGTGGCAGGTGCACAGGTGTAGGTCTGGATGCAAATCCCTGCCTGTGCTGGCTGCCCATACAAAGCAACCTTTCCAATGGTGGCAGTGGCATACAGGGGTGGATCTGGCTGCATCTCTCTGCTTGTGCTGGCTGCCTGCAGGAAGTGATCTTTTATTTTAGTTGACCTAAATTTTTTAGCTCTTCATATAATCTATATTATTCCTTCTCTGAAGTACAGCTGGCAAGATTTTTACCATTCATTTGGTTAACTCTTTACTCTGTTTTGCTTCCTTTCCAATGTAGAAGCTTTTTAATTTAATATAATCACACTTGTAGATATTTGATGTAGCTTCTTGTACGATTGAAATTCTGTTCAGAAAGTCCTTACCTATATCCATGACTTCAACAGTTTTATCTAATTTATCTTTCAGTATGTCCTTTGCTTCTGTTTTCATATTTAGATATTTAATCCATTCTGATTTCAGTTTAGTTTAGTTTAGTATTTGGTGAAAGTCCAACTTCAGTCTTCTGCATATGGATAGCCAGCTTTCTTGGCACCAACTGTCTCCAACATAAGTTTTGGCCTTTTTGTTAAAGATCTTGGATATCTGGGATGTTCCACTGTTCTATTCTACTTGTCCACATGTCATTTTTGCCAACACCATGCTGTTTCTTTCACAGTAAGTTTGTATTATAGTTTGAAGTCAAGTATTGTGTTGTCTCTTGTTTAGCTCTTAATGTAGATTTCTTTGCTATTCTGGGTGGCTTCTGGTTTCATATGAATGTTATGATTGTTTTCTTGTGGTCTTGTAGGAATTCTTTGGATATTTTGATTGGAATTGTGATAAAACTCTGTATAAGTTTTGGGTATATGGCCACTTTGGGACTATTCTTCTCTTCCATGGAAAAAGGACATCTTTATGTTTTTATACTGATTTCAATCTCTCTTTTCAGTATACTATAATTTTTGTTTTAGCATTTTCTCACTTTACTGGTTAGATTAACTCATAAGTAGTATTTTTTTCTTGATGTTACTGTGAATGGTACTGTTTTTGTAATTTTTTTCCTCAATGATTTCATTGTTGGTATACACAATTGTCATTGAATTTTGTTTGTTAATTTTGTATCCTGCAATGTTGCCAAAATTAGTAATTAATCCTAAGAGACTTTTAGTGGGATTCTTTTCATCTTACATGTGGAGGATCATGTCATCTGCAAATAATAATTTAAATTATTTTATCATAGGCATGCTTTTTATTTCTTTCTCTTAGCTGTTTGCTTTGGCTAATATTTCAAAAGCTGTGTTGAAGAAAAGTGGTGATAGTTGGCATCCTTAATTTATTTCTGATTTTAGAGGAAAAGCATCTAGTCTTTGCCTTTTTTAGATGATATTGGCAATTGATTTCTTGTCATATATGGCTATTGTCAGATTCTTGCAAGGGCATTACTTCTTTTATTTCTGAAACAAATAAAACAAAAGAGAACAGAACAAAGCAAATCAGAACAAAACAATGCAAGCAACACAGCATTTCATGACAAGACAGCTGGATAACAACAGTAGCTACCATCATGTCCCTTTTCTTTGAAATAGTTGAGCATACATTGACACACAGTAGTATCCAAGTAACAAAATAGTATAAAGTTATTCAAGATAACGAAAGAATCATAGGGCATTCAAAACTAACCAACAATAAACAATGGCTTCTATAATATCTCATTTTCCTTAAAAAATTGGTTTATATAATGACACATAATAAAATCCAATAAGACACAGCATGATAAAACCAATAAGACACAGCATGATAGAACCAATAAGAATAGAAGGATGGTAGGACTTCAAAGAAAGATGATATTAAATCAGCAATGGCTGCCCTGCGAGGTGAGTCCTGCCACCCCAAGGCGGGCTTGTGGAGAGTTGGTGACCTGGGCCGCGTGAAATCGAGCTTCTGGCTAGCTACCGGTACACTGGACTGAGTCCC
>PVJX010040090.1:0-15405 GCA_004027295.1 Dolichotis patagonum | reverse complement strand
AGGACTCTTGTGACCTGCATGGGGTGACTGCCATAGGAAGGAGACCAGGTCATCTTTCGATGGGTCCACCTTGGGGTGCCAAATACAGCATAGGCCAGTGATAGCAAACTTTTATAGACCAAGTGTCCAAACTGTAATCCTAAACCCAATTATGTATTGCAAAGTGCCAACACTGTAATTAAACCTGAACACTGAGGTTTTAGTATACAATAGTGTGTATTAACATTTTCATCTTAAAAGGAAAGCACAATAACAGAGCTTTCAGTGATACAGACAGCTTTTTATTGAAGGATGGATGTTTGCATTTGGTGTGCCTTTGCATAGTTAATATGATCCTTGCTGCTGTACGCATGCTGGTAATTTGTCAAACACTGGCTCGTACTTCCTTAGTCTGGGAGCAGCACGTGCAGCACTCAGGTCACCTGTGAGTCTGTTTCTTGTGTACATTTGATTTAATTCAGAGCTGAAAGCAGCTGCACACAAGCATAAGGGGATCCGGACAAAGTGAGGAAAGCAATCCCAAGTGCTGACACTGACTTAAAATCATGGGCAGAGAATTCCACGCTTCAAGGGTTTCATATTCAGAGCTACTATGCTGTCCCTTGTCATCCCTGTTTTCTCTGTCTTCTCAATGCTGCATGCAAGTCATAGAATTTGTTTTTCCAGGTAGAGCTTCCCTGAAACCCCAACAGCTTCATGTCCAGATTTCTAAAACTTAACCAGGGCAGGCAGAAAAGACCAAATTCTTCAGATTCAGCTTTACCTGGAGAAGAAAACCAGGGGTTGCTCCATCTTATTCAACTGTAAAAAGCTGTCACTAAAATTGTCCCTTGCAGCTGCTGTAATGCTAGAAAAGTCCTTAGAGATTTCCTGATGGCTTGTAGGAATGTCTGCAGATGTTGGAGAACTTTCTAAATGCATTTTTAGATTTAGAAAATATTTCAGCTGACCACTTGCAAGATCTCTTTCAAAAACCTGTAGTTTACTCTCAAATGTTTTGATATCACAAAACATCCTTGCTGTAGTTTCTCATACCCCTTGTAGTTTTGGGTTCAGTACACTGATGTGCAGTACAAAATCCATTAAAAGCACAAGGTTGTTAAGTCAGGCCGTCTCACAGAGCTGTGGCTATTCCTGCCCTTTTTTTATTCATAAACAGACTAATTTCATCCAAGCAGCCTACAAATCCCTTCAGGACTTACCCTCTGCTCAGCCACCAGATACTACTTTACATAAGTAAAGCAATGCACTGTTCCTGAACCTCAGCACAACGTGCTGGAAAGTGTCAAAACTTAAGGGCATGAGCCAGGATGTAATTCACCATTTTTGTGATGTCTTTGAAGAGATCATCTTTTCTCTGCTTTACCTGTCCCAAAGACCTTCTTGATGTACAAGAGGATGAAACTGAGTGACTGAATGTTTCGCTTCTTTAACAAAGAGCTGTACGAAACTAGACAATGCCTTGACCATGCAAGGTGCCCCGTCACCTGTAAACAGAACCACTTTTTCTAATCTCATGACTTCTTTCAGTCACAGCACTGCACATATCTGTCCCTTTTGTTCTTTCAGGAAAGGCATCACCTCCTCAGCTCCTCTCTTACGATGTCACTGATAGCATGAAGCAAAATTACCACTAGCCTCACATGATGACTTGTATCTGTCTCTCATCCAAGCGCATGGAGGAAAGGGCTGCCTTTTGCAAAGTCAGTGGTGAGCTGCTGACTGGCATCATTTGCCATGTGCAGGCTGGATCTTCAACAGTATTTCTGCTAAGTGGCATCTCAGAGATGTGTCGCAAACTTTTAACCTTGTTTGAGAAATCTTGGAAGAAGGAACCAGGCCCAGACCACATGGCCATCGTGATAAAATCCCCATCAGAGGGGCTGACCATGTTTTCCATGCTAGTAAGCTTTGAGAGGTGGCGGCTGGCAGGTGATTTGTTTTAGAAAGATAGTTGCACAAGCTAAGACAACAGAAATGATATTTCCTCAGTTTCCCTGCAAGAAACTCAGTCCTTTCAGATTTACCAAGTTTGGAAACACTTTTGTAGTTAGCGTCAAAGTGTTGACACTGGGTCTGCGACATAACACTTGCAATACACGGAATGCGTGGTGCTGTCCCGCTGTGTGCAGCCACTCTGAATGACCGCCCAGACCTCTTGCAAGGATCTGCCACTATCTGTTTTTAGTTTAGTTTTTGAGCAGTTGTTTTTGTTTTTGTCTTTTATTATGTTTTTTGGAGTCATGTTTTAGTATCCAAGACTTAAGAGTCTACAAATCACAATATTTTTAAAAAAGAAAAAGGAAATCCTCAATATGTATCTACCTCTATTAGAACACTAAAGAAGTATTATTCACTAACAGTAAAGCATGTTATATTCCCTGAGTCAGCAGTCTATGCTAGTGATTCTCAGTGAGATTCCTTAGGTTCACTGACCACCAGCACAAGGGGGCAGCGTTCTGATCACCACTGGACCCACCCTGAAGAAAGGATCTGAGTGGGGCTTCTGCTAAAGCCACAGCCAGTTCAGCCTGGCTCTTCTCACAGATTTTCACAAATAACTAACCATTTAAATATGCCAAGGAGACAGCACATTAAAAGAATCTCAGCCCTTAATTAGAGCATCACTTTGAAAAATCTTAGATATTAAATATCATCTTTTCATAAGAAAACTCAGAGCTAAATTCTTATATTAATAAAAACAAGTGTATCAAAGCTTGCAGCCAGTCCAAGGGGAAGTTCGTCATCTCCTTGACTGTGCCCGAGCAGCCATGTGAAATCCCAGACATGTCCTGGCTGGTGAGTCGCAGCTCATGACACTGCCCGGGGCCCCACTCCTTTCCACGCATGCACACGGCTTCTGGGAGTGCTGTATTTGATGCTCAGCTGCTGAGGCAGTGCTGGGTTTACCACCCAGGCACAGGAAAATGCGGGCTAGGAGTCAGTGAGTGGAAGCAGCAGGGAGGGGCATCCTGGCAGACCCACCTGCTGGGGTTCCTGGCGCACACAGTGCAGGGTGATCAGACATCACAGGGGTGGTGGGGGATCAGGAAGCTGACTTGATCCCAAGACTGGTCCGATATTAAGGGTGTGATGTTTTCGTTGAGTTGACTTCATAGGGTTATTTTGCTAAACTGAATATTTTAAGGAAATAAACATACAGATGTAAGAAATGTTAAGAAGTCTTACCAAAGTTTGACCAAGCAAAACATCTTTGTCAGTAGTGAAAAACCCAGGGAGTAAGTGGCTTGGTCAACATCAGCTCTGTGACACAGGCTAGGTGGCCTCCACAACAGACCTTTACTTGCTTGTGGCTCTGGTGGTCGGAATTTCATAATCAAGGTGATTCCTGAGGAAAGTTCTTTCCTCATTTGTAACAGCCACGTTCTCCCCAAGTCCTCACGCTTGTCTTTTTGGTGACCACCCCTAGGAAAAGTGGGCTAAAGAGAGCAAGCCCTGGGGTCTGTTTGTATGCAGACCCTCATCCTATGGGATCAGGCCCCACTCTCATGAAGTCATTTAATTTTAATACACCTTTATGTCCAATATTTTCATTTTACTCTTAACTATCAAGTGATATTTTAGGTTGATAATCATTTTCTCTTGGTAGCTTCAAAGTTAATTTTAAAAAGAATTAGTTTTTATGGAATTTGCTGCTACTTCTTACAATTCTTTTCAGTTAATTTGTAGTTTATCACTGTTTCTTTTCATATTTTTATATTTATCTTCCTATGTTCCATACTTTTCCTATAACATGTCACACTTCTGTACCATTTAGGATTTAAGTTCCTTCTTCACTCTACCCTGAAAAGGACTTCATCATTTGTTCTAATTTCATTCTTCTTTATCCGCATGTATCTTTTCTGCTGAAGTTTCATTCAAAAGCGCTGTACACTTAGATGTCTCCACAGCGCTGATTTGTCTTCAGTCCTGGTGATCAACCAAGGGAAGTAGAAAGACAAACTTCACACAGTCATCAGTATCATTTTAAATGAGGTTATAAACTGGTTCCAGTAAATATAGCACAAATTCACCATTTAAATACATAAAAATTTGGGTAAAACCTTTTGTATTACAAGGAAATTACAAAAATTTCAACCACAAAAGATCAAAAATTGACTTTTTTTAGGGACCAATCCCATATATTAAATATAAGCCACTTTGAGGGTGAAACAGATGAGTGTTTATTTCTTTAAAAATATATTCCTCATGGTTTTCTTTTAGTTTGGTAAGAAGAATCTTAACATTGCAATGGTTAAACATAGCATGGATTTTTTTTGTTTGTTTTTTTGGTACCAGGGATTGAACTCATGACCTTGCGCTTGCCAGGCAGGGGCTTAAGCCACTGAGCTAAATCCCCGGCCCTGAATGTTTATTTTTTAAATAATAAATATTTCAAGTTTTATGGATTTTCACCTAGATTTGAGACCTCTTCCCATCCTCTAATCACACATCCTGAAATTTGAAGAGAAAGCAATGTTAACATTCTTGAAAATCTATTTCATTCACTTCTTGCAATAACTACCAGCACACTGCACTGAAGACAGCAGCCAGCCGAGCCGTGTGTCCTCCTGCTTCTGACCTGATGGCAGCATCGTTTCATTTTTACTTTCCTTCAGCCAGAACTGCTGGTGAGACCGGCCTCTGCCGTGCATAGTGGGCTGGCGCCCCAGGAGTAGCCAGTGGAGAATAAGGCAAAATCTCTGACCTTTAGATCTCCAAAATAACAAAAATGAGCATTCTTCTCTGAATGAAAAGAACTGGAATCAGCAGTGGCTGAGCTCTAGGTAGGAGATGGAGACATAACTGATCATAAAGAAGCCACATATGAAAAATTTAGTTCCGCTCAAACAGAAAAGGTCAAGGTACTTTACGTGGATAGATAACTCTGAATGCTGGAGAAAGAACTTCTACTTCATGTGAAACGGTCTCGAGTTGAAAAGTCTTAAGGCTCTCTGTAATAAATATGTAACCATGTGTTCTACATATCCACAGCTAATCCTGCTCTTTCTCAATATTTCCATAAACAGAAATAAGCATTTGCTTAGACTCTATGTGATCAATTTAAAAACAAATTCCCATGCTGAGCTGTATGTGGCTCTAGTCTTCCTTGAGTTTAAGTAGAAGTATCTTCAAAAAAAATTTTTTTAAAGAAAAGCTACACTTTTATATAGCAGACTGCACTATTAATGTTAATAGACTCCACAGAGAAATAGCCTGAAGAAATTTCTTCACCTTGTATAATACCAAAACACACCCTTCTGGTTAAGTGACAAAGGTTCTCTGCTTCAGCTGAACACTGGGAAAGGTGATCTTGGAAACAAAGAAGTGATCCATTTGTTCAGGGCTCAACACCAAGGGTCTGTACTTATACGGTTTTTGTTTTGTTTTGTTGTTTTTGATATTAAGAATCAAACCCAAGGCCTCATGCTTGCCAGGCAGGCACTGTGCTGCTGAGCTACATCCCTGACCCAAGCAAAACTCTCTACTTACATTCAAGTCACTTTTATTTCTACAGATATAGGACAGGTCATTGCACAAGAAAAAGAAGGGTTATAACCATCACTTAGAGTCAAGTTATAGTAGAAAAAAAAAGTTATCATGCTCGCTTTTAGCAGCACATAAAATAATAAAACAGTTATCATTCATTACTGGGCTATTTGCGAACACCAGATGCCTCCTATCACTCATGTCGCCATAGAAATTACCATCCTACCCCGTGTCAGGACGTCTCTAAAGGATGGACCCTCATCTTCCCTGGTTCGCTGAGGAAATGCAGGGTGACTCAGAATCAAAGCTGCAGCCTGCTATTCTGAGGTCCTTACCTCCCAGACTCAAACAGCTTTCTGTGTGAAGATCCTCGGTCTCTCCCTTTGACTATGACAACCCTGGTGAGCCAGTTCTGAACCGGTGCTTCCTCCCATGTCTACCTAGTAATTTTCACATATTGTGGGAATGCACAAAACAAGAATCTTATTCTGCAGTCCTGGCTCCCATAAGCAGCACTGGGCAAAATGGGACTTCAAGGAGTGCCATTTTGCAAGGGAGAAAGTTCTCCCAAGATAAGCCTTTTGGAAACTGCTCAAACTAATCCAGGAATTTAAAAGCAACAAAAAAAATTATGACTGATTACAGCATCCCTCAAATATGTAACAAATTGTATTTTGAAGTGCCCTTAAAAACTGCCATCTCTCTGGTAGACACAGACAGGCCTGTGAAATATCTTTGGCATGTTAATGCCGGTGCATTCTAAAGTTCCAGGTGACAGCTGCAGAGCGGGTTTTAAAAGCCATCGGAAAACTCGGGGTGCACTATGGTCACAGCTGGACCCATCAATCACGATGCTTTTGCCTGAACCAGATTCAGTATTTTGTGGTGTTCTGAACTTCAGAATTTTAATTATAGAAGCTAGATCAGGCAAAAAACAAAATACCTAAACATTTCCTGTTGCTTTAGCCTAAGATGAAGACTTTTAAAGTCCTGCAGGCTCATCGCAGTTAGCAGCCTGTGGAGCCCTGCCCTGGGGGTGACGTTGGCTCTGTCCATCTTTAAAGCTGATAACATCAAAATCTTCGCCTCTTCTCTCAGGGAAGCAAAATGTTCCGTGTGAGACACAGGGTCACCCTAACTCCAGACAGACTCTAAACGCCCAATGTCATAGGGAAAGAAGCTCACGGCCCTGAGTCTCAGCTGGGAGGGACTTCAGCCTGTGACTGCGATCACCAGCACTGTGTCACCCAAGGTGATTTACTTTTTTTTTTTTTTTTAATTGTGGGGGTTTTTTGTTCTGTTTTGTTCTTTGGTGTCGGGGATCGAACTCACGACTTGGCGTTTGCCAAGCAGCCACTTACGCCGCTGAGCTAAATCCCCAATCCCTCAAGGTGATTTTCACTGGAGGATAAAGAAAGTCTGGCTTGAGTGGCTTGAATTAGGACAGTTTTGTTTTTAAAAACGTATGAAAGAATTTTAAAGCTGAGATAGCTCCGTCCGAGCCGCCTGGAAGCGGTCCTGGCTCTGCCTTCCTGCCCTCCGGATTCCCTCTAAGGAGCACTCACCTAGCACGGCTTTGCACCGCTCTGCATTTTAGCGCCTGAGCGGCTGCTGGGAGCAGACCCAGGGTAACCTCCCACTTCTTCATTTCACCAGTGAGGGGAATTGAGCGAAGGTATCGGGTCGTTTTTCCTGCTAATAGCCTAGGAACATCACCCTTGCTCCCCATTTTACCAGGAAAGAGCGTAGAGCACAGGGAAGCCCCACCGCGCTGCAGGCCTGGGTGCTCCAGAGCCGCTGCGTCTACCGGTTCCGCAGCCTGGGCTTCAGATCGCGGTTACTGCGGCAGCCGGCGTCGGAAAGGGCGCTGTCTGGAGCCATCTCACTGCCCCTGAACAGTCCTCGCATGACGATCGTCTACTTCTCTTTACTCACGTTTGTCAGAAGTCTTTTATGGTGAGAAAGTAAGCAGACACTGCCGGCCTGTATGCAGCGGGCCTTGCCTAGAGGAAACCGGAACCGCACCAGTGAGCCCTGCACTGTGCCGCGGCCTAAGGGGAGGGGGGTTAGTGGGGCAGGTTTCTCAGGTGACAAGGTCGCTGGCAGCTTCTCCAAGGCAATGGCTTTCACGTGAGGCTCGGATGCTCTGAAGGAGAAGGAAGGTCGCTGGGCAGCGTGGAGCCTCAGACTCCAAGGACGGCAGCCCTGCGTTTGGGTCCAGCTCTGCCACCTGTGTGCACCTCGCTTCCCATCCCAGCGCCCAGCTGCTGGGGTCCCTTCGGGAAACTGAGGACCACACAGAGGCTTGTAGGGAGGTTAATGGGCTGGCACCTCACAGGCGTGTGTCAGGTGACATCAGCACCCTGTGAATGCTAGGCAAGGTCAACTGCAGTTTCCCTCTCAGAAAACACGGCCTAGGCCCAGGGATGGCAGGCTACCCTCTGGGAAAGTATGCTTTGGGGACCCATAGTCCCCAGGCAGGGGGGCGGCAGAGGGCAGGGGGTGGGCGTGGGTGAACAGAAGGGAAGGTGAGCAGAAATCAGGGAGCGACCAATGACTCAGGTCCTTCAGTGGAGACCCGGCTACTGGAGGATTCCCTGGGGATACAGGACACCACAGTCTCTGGACAGGAATTTCAGGCATTAGAAATCCCGAACCTCAGGCATTAGGTTCTGACATTCAGGCAAAAGAGAAAGTCATTGATGTGGGCTTTGTGTTTTCTAGAAAACAGTTTGAATGGATTCTGAGAGAAAAGCCAAGCCATCGGAATGTCTGTGGTATCTTGCCTGCTTCCTCTCCTAGCCCCATTTCCAGATATTGAATCCTTTATCTTTCTTCCCCTTGTCACATTCTCACAGACTCACAGTCCGGTGACAGTCTCCCCTCCCTGGGGCCCTTCAATGCCTCTTGGTGGCGCGGCGCTTGTGTGGAGTGCTGCCTGTGTGTGTGTAACTTCCTCAGGAGAAGGGAAACCCATCAACAGCAGGGACCACACACCCTCAAACTGTGTCTTACCCATTGAGACACGAAGAAGTGTTTTAAGCAGTGAAGCAAAAAGCTTTGCTCATAAACAATTGCTTCAATTGAATGCTGGTATTTGAACAAAGCCCCAATTGCTGTACCAAACTAGTTCACTCAATAAACCTCACATACTTGGCACTAAAAACGGAGAGACCAAGATGGTTTTATTAGCTCATAGCCCTTTGTTCACATTGAGGAGGAAGCTCTAGAAAGCCAGGAAGTAATTAGGAACAAAAGACAGGAATATGTACTCCGTGTTCTGAAATGGAATTTCTTTGCAGCAAGTTAAATGAAGTTCTCAGTATATAAGCTAATTCTAAGATTTATATTCATCATAAGAATAATGTCTAACAGTGATGGATTTAACATTAGAGCAGCTTCAGAAGCATCGGGAATAACATAGCAAAACAGTACCTTTCATTTAGACTCATAGAAGCAAGTCTCGTGTTTTCTATTCCACACGTAGAGCTGCACCTAGTTTTTTGTGCATAATTTATATTTATGGATCAGGTACCTGACTTTGATCCCTGTGGTAGGCATCTTGTTTGACACAGATTTAAAAATGAATGAATATCTAAAGAAAAAGAATGCACAATTACTTTCTTGGGCTTCTAAACTGTTTTGCAATGTAACAAATGAGAAAGAAAAATTGGTTGTCTGTCTGATAAATAGAACTGAATTCCATGTAGAACAAAAGCAGTCGCTTTCCACGGGGATTTACCTTGAACAGCAGTCTACAAACAAAACAGAAGTTAAACACTGGGTTGTACATGCAGGGCTGGAAAAGCATTTAAATGTCTAGCCAGCTCCAGTTCACGTTGTGATATATGGTTCTCCGGGTACAGGCTGTCAGACTGAGTTAGTGTCAGTGAAAGAAAATGGGAGCTAGACTTTCAGACGGTCTCATTCAACTAAAAAGAAAAATACAGTTCAAAGAGCTTTTACCCACTGAGCTTTTCAAATAGCCACTCAGGAGGATGGATATATTGCTCATAGGAATACCAAAAAGAAGTTGATGTATTTCATTTTAGAAATGAATCCAGGAGATTACATCTGTCCTCTCAGCTCAAAAGAGTAAACAGGTGCGAAGGATAATGCAGGCGCCTCTCACAGGCTCACTTCGGCGATGCTGGGAATTTAGAGGAGATGTTTTAAGCAGCTGGCACCCAGTGGACTCTCAGCATTAACCAGCGAATGCGGGATCATCACTCCCTTTCGCTGAGAGCCAGCGGCACCAGGGTCTCCAAATGTCCCAGCCACCACCTTCTTTGGACACCAATCAGACACAGCTCGGCAGGGGGCCCTCAACATAGCAGCAGGGGCAGCCAAGGAAATCTAAAGAGCACCCTTGTAACATTGTTTTTCTTTTGGCCACATAGCAAAGCCTGGACTTACTGTGGTAAAGTGGAAATCTAAGATTTAGACTGCAATGTTCCTTAGTTCAGCTTTTATGCACCCAGTATCTGTGTATATTATTTATTGGTAACCTTAAGTTGCCTTCCATTTTTCAAATTCAGACATTCCTACCACACTGAGTAGCTACCTGTTTCAAGTTGCCCCAGTTTTGGAGGCATTCCAACTGAAAACTTCAGCAGAACACTGTCTGTGTCGACAAGGCAGTCTGGGGGATAATTTAGATGTTTGCTTGTCCACTGACATTTACAAAGCATTCATTCTTTTATGGTATAAATGTAGACTTGAGAACACAAATATGAGGGCTGATCCTTATTATAAGACACAAAGTGAAAACTTAAAAAAATGGAGAGGATTAGGTTGGTCACCCGCCCAGTATCCCCACTCATTTGGTCTCCAGTTAGCAGCCATAGGCCCAATTCCAAAAGCAGAGATCAAGATGTGAGTCCTCTGAGGAACAACAGAAATCTACCTTCAGAAGTTGGGGCTTGAAACTTCCAAGAATTGCAAGGCTTTTATTACTTTTTGTTTCTCTCTTTTTTATTGTTTCAAGTATAGAAAGTGTTTGAATGGAATCCATTCTAACATATTTTTAATAGAGTCTGCATAGATTCCTTTCTTTTGTTTTATTCATTTTTCTCCTTTTCAACTCAGAGATATCTGTCTCGGTGTGGCTGAGACACTGATGCTTTGCACACTGCTCCAGAATCACCTATTTATCAGAGGGAATGAATCCCAAGTCATTTAAGCTGTTCCAGATATGCAGTTAGAAAACAATCCCAAATGCATATAAATTTAGGACTAAATGCATAGAAGAAAGTTGTAAGACAGAAAACCAGTGATGAGCTGTAGTTTAAGAAGAATGTCTCCACTTGACTCCAAAGAGGAAAATATTAAAGTACAAGGTGTATAGGAGACGTAGCAAGTCCAAATTCTACTGATAAAACCAATAACTTACACATAGGCAAGTGTGTGCCTCCTAGTGAGATTTAATCAAATACCAAGCACAGATTTAAAGATCAATTTTCAAAACTGAGCAATTATCAAATTTAAAGAAGCTAAAGGAGTAAATAATATACCAGAATATATAATCTTTGTTTTTAGAATCTTGGATGTCTCAAGATGGAAGGGTATGAATAAGACATTCAGTCAGTACTTGCCTTTGATGCCAGGGATAAAGCACAGTAGCACAGTGCCTGCCTGCCAAGCAAGAGGGCTTGAGTTCCACACTTGGTAAAAAAAAAAAAAAAAAAAAAAGCCTTTGGAGTTGTTCTTCCAAAATCTCCAGGATTAAAAAAACCAAAGTTAGAGGCCATCACCTCGGCCCTCTCCTCCTCTCCCGTCCATTCCCTCTGCAAATAGAAGCAGAAACAGGACCTCAGGAGCCTGAACCAGGGGCACACTCAGGGTTCAAACCCGGCATGCGGACTGACACTCCTACAAGTCAGCTCCAGGTGGCTGAGGGCCAAGGAACATGACGAGAGCCTCCCTCTCCAGCAGGCACGTTCCTGGCGACAGGCTGACGTCGGTCTGAGGGGTCCGTCTCCAAGGCACCAGGTGCACCCCCCCAACCAAGGAGGTGCACCTTAGGAAAGACAGCACCTTCCCTCTACTGGGTTAGCTAAGGAGTCGTTGCTTGAACTGACAAAGAATCACCGTACACTTGACAAATCCAATTAAGGAAGCCCATAACCAAAGGATGGATTTCAAGCTAGATTTGAAGAGAAACACGAAGCAGACGCTCGAGAAGTTTCAGTGCGGATTATGTCAGCGTCCTCCTGCACCCCTTGGCCAGAGTGAGAAAGTGCTGGTTACAATGACAGTTACCTGACTTTTAGCCCATTGCCCTCATTGGTCAGCTGGACAGCTCTGAGCGCGTCATTTCTTTCAGCTTCAGTAGCTGCCTACAGAGTGCCACACAGCTAATTGTAGGAGTTAAACAAGTTGGTAGATGTGGACTCCGGGCAACTGCTCACATTGTGCACCTGGTGAACATTAGTTTTCATGCTCTCTGTACAATATGTTTTGTCCTAAACAGCAATTAGAACTTCTGCCCCAAAATGCTTATTAGCTGAAACCAGAAGTGCAGTTCTTAAAAAAATAAAAAATTTTAAAATTGCAATTCTTTCAACCAACATGTGGCCAGATCTGCAGTAGCTAGGTGAAGTGGGAAAGAGGCAACTGGCAGCACGTACTGAACACATGCCTGTTTGTGAACTTCCTAAGACCAGCAGTGGGTACCTTGTAGGAAACCGACGGTCTCTGACTTCGTGGGCTTGGACAGTACAGAAGGGAATCTGAGAGAAGCATGGATCCACATTCATAAAAATGCCAGCATTTTAATAACAGCAGTGAACGTGGCAGGCACAGCTTTTGCTACGGCCTCGATTCTTCCCATATTTGGAAGAGATTGACTTTAATAAACAAAAATGAGTGCAAAATCATGCAAGACCAGCCTGTTATAATACTGAGGAATGACTACAGGCTTCCTGCATTGGAGGGACCAACAGTTTCAAGCATATACGGCGTGATCGGAAAATACAGTGAATGCTTCTTTTCTTTTTAATGTATCACAGCAAAAGACACATTGCCCCAGGTGCCCCTGAAAACACTCTGCCCTTGCTTCCAGCATGTATCTTCTGTCACTCTTGCCACTTTCTGAGCAGCTATAGAAGAGCTATGGAAAGTAAGTGCTCTTCTGTGGATGTCTTTACAATTTGTGATGAAAAATACAGTGCCTGCTGCCACTGAGCGCCATCCAGTGGAAAGGCAGACCTGTGAAAACATCACAGCGCATCTCCCTTATCTCCCAGGCCTGGCACTGTGGAACCTCCTGCCCAAGTCAAATGACCCTGAGAAATGAATGTTTTGAGTCAGTCCAGGACATCAAAGCAGCCACGACTGTGTCTCGGTTGGGTTCCGCCTTCTGCCTCACACCTTTGCTCTTAGCAAACCCAATATTTTCACTCATCCAACCTGGATCAAGTGCCCCCGTCAGCTGGGCTCGCACGGCAGGGTGTGGCAGGGACAGCCTGACCAGTGTCCCTCTATAGGCTGAGCTTTCTAGTGTGAAAATAGCCAACTTCCTCTTAAGGAGAATAACAGTCACTCTCAAAAGAGGACCTCCATGAATCAATGGAAATACTCTACAAAGGCAGACTAGTCAGTGTACTTAAAGAATTTTAGACCATATATTTTGCATTGTGCCTATATATCTATACCTAAAACATCAGGTAAATATAAGCTGCTCAGCTTCCAAATACCAGAGAAAAAATGAAATACAGCAGCTCAAGGTAGGTTATATATCCGTGCTGATCTCGGTCACGAAGTTTTACAGTTTCTTATCAGGCAACACACAGCCTTATTTTGAAACCGCATTCGTAGATGGATGGAAAACATCAGATAGTAGAGTTTCATATAACTGATACCGTTTCATTCGAATGATATTAAATATTAGTGACAATCCCCAAATTATCTTTTTTTAATTTAAGAAACACATAATTTTCATTCAAAACTGAGCCTAATACTATGTACATGCAGAGCTTCCAATTTGAAACTTTAGACATTCCATGCAAATTTAACAAGCAAATCTAAACAGTAGCAATTGTCAATTCAGAAGACAGCAGTCTTAGTGTCTGTTTAGGTGTGGCCCATATTTTCAGATTAGAATGTGATATGCTTATTCTCACAAATTGAATTTTCCTAGTACTGAATCATACTCGGTCATTCCAGAGAACGAGTGTTGGCCACCTCCTATGTGATGAGTACTGAGAACTCTGCAAAGCAAGAGAGCCGGCAGCTTAGACAGGCTTCTGCTGTCATAGACTTTCCAATATTACCTACCACAGACACAGTCAAAACAGCACCAAAAGGAATTACATTTTGGGGCCAAGTGTTATGAAGAAAATAAGCAGGTAAATGAAAAGAAAATCACTGTTGGTACGGTGACAGGAGATAAAAAAGGCAGGGAGGACACAGGAACTGAGATCTAGAAAGGAAACGGCAACAGCCCCGCTGCGTGAGATGTGACGGGCATTTCCAGGCCCTGGTGTGGAGTGAGGGTGGGCTGAGGTCTGGACACCTGGGAAGAGCAGGCAGCTGCTGATGCCCAGCGTCAGGGAAGCTGGGTCCCTGGGGGTCCACGACTGGGCAGGGCCCTGTCAGGGAGGGCATTTGGGCATGAACAGGGGTGGCTTCCAGGACATAGGGTGCCCCTAAACATGCACCTCTCAAGGAACTGCCAGGACAGGCTCCTGCTCAACACTCTCCCTTTTCCCCAGCTGCAAACTTGCCAAAAAAACCTCTCTGGGATCTCATCTGAATAACCTGTGAGGTGTGGGAGTCCATACCCTAAAATTATCATACACCGTAATAGGTTGAATTAAACAAACACTTCATGATTTCACTTATTACTAAAAACTAACACCTCTACCAAACCTCTTTAAGGTAATCATACTGGAATCTCTTTGGCTGAAAATTATAATATGCATAACTTTGTGGCAGGACCAAGTGGTATCCTAGCAACAAAATGAGAAGCACTTTCTTTGCAGGAAGGGGAAAGCTTTATTATTCTCACACACCAAAGGGAGGAAAATACTGGCACCCTGATAGAAATAAAACTGTTTTCATAAGAAAACAAACAGAATTTCTATATTCACTCATTGGACATGTATTTGTTTAATGCTTACTAAATGCCAAGCATAAGAAGGGTCACTAAGGATTCGAGGTCAGTGTAGAATACCAGGTAGAGATTCCACAATGAGCAGGCTGTTTGTTGAGTTAACATGTAAACCTAATCCACAAGTTGTTACACAATTTATAGTCTGGTTTACACTGAAAACATAGCAAAGAGGAACATCTGTTAGGGTCCTCCAGAGAAAGAGGCAATGAGATGTTTATATCTAGAAACTGATTGACTGATCAACTGATTGATTGATTTGTTGTTTATGTTCTTTTTTTTAATTTTTTGTTAGTACACACCTGCAGGATACAATGATCCCATCCCCTTGTGAAGGTGAGTGAACGTAACTCATCTTACTTCTTTTCTGTCCCTTTCTCCTCCCTTCCTCCCCTCCCTGAATCTCCCTCTCACTCTCTTTTTAAAGTTGGTACATTTTAGATGTACACAGTGACCACACTCACCACAGGGAATTTGTACCTGCAGGTGATTTGTCGTGACTCTTCCTCCATCCCTCCCCTCCCTTCAACCCCTCTTCCCCTCCTCATTTATAAAAGCTTTGTTTCCATTTTTCCCTTCTATTCCCTTTTTTTCCTTTTCCTTTCCTTTTTTGTCTTCTCCTCATTCTCAGGTTCACCCCTTCCCATTTGAGTGTGTTCTTTGCATTTTACAGTATCTATTATGTGTATATTTTGGTCCTTATTTAAACTTTCAGTTTCTCACACCAGAGAGCCAATGCAACATTTAGAAATGTGTGTCTGATTTGCTTCACCTGACAGTATTGTCTCCAGGAGCATCCATCT
>PVJX010040089.1:0-15388 GCA_004027295.1 Dolichotis patagonum | reverse complement strand
AAAGGTTCCACAACCTCCCAAGGGCACTGAAGGCTGGAAATCATGCCTTTAGCACATGGTTTTGGGAGGACGTTCTAGATCCAAAACAAAGCATCCCTCTATGAAAAGCAGTTGTTTTTCACATGCACATTCACTATTCCATTAAACTTCTCTTGCCTTGAAATGCCATTCAATCTTTTCATTCGTCTCCCACTCAACCGTTGTTTGGCAACTGCCCTATATCCTCCAAGTCACTGTGTGTTTCTTTGTTGCCTCATTTCTTTACTATTTTGTCTGGAAATTGAGGCTTTAATTTTTTATCTAAAATTGCATTTTGTATGAGTATTTAATAAAATAATCACCCTGAGCTTAGTATGATGGTAGTTAAAACTGTTTAGCTATATTGTTTATGAGGAGGAAGAGGACATGGTAATGAAATAAAATTACTGTGTACTAAGCACTATAAGTTAATTGAATCTCTTGGCCCACAAGCTTTTTCTGTAAGAACCACATACTAAATATTTTAGGTTTTACAAGGCATACAAGCTCTGTAGCAAATATTCACTTCTGTTGTAGTGTAAAAACAGGTACAGAGAATATGTAAGCAAATGAGCATAACTGTTTATCCATAAAACTTTACTTGCAAAAGCAGTTAGTGGGTCAGATTTGGCCTGTAGATTATAGGTTGGCAATCCCTATACTGGGTCACTGGATTCCAAACACAGCATAGTTTTGTTATGTTTTGTTTTTTAATAACAAATTCTGACAACCTGAAGGATTGAATACCTTTTGATCAAAAGCTGTTAGCTGACACTCAAAAAAAAAACATTTCACCTTAGAGAATGTTAATTCACATAAAGAAAAACATGAAACTAGCAGTTAAGCCAAAAAGAAATTGTAGAATAAACCATTTCATACTTTAAATATGGTTTGAAATTATACTGTATATCTTAAAAGTGCTAAAGAAGTAAAAACCATGGGTTTTTTTTCCAGATATATCAGAAGACTGAAGCACAGCACATATGCATATTAGTCCATAAATAGCTTTATACTAGACTTTCTGGCTACATTGAGAGACCTCAGCTGATTCAAGCAAAGGTGCCAGTTGTGAAGTTCAAGGATAAAGTCAGTTGTGTGGAGTTTGACACCACTTAGATGTAAACAATATTGTTGGAATAAGAAGCACATTCCTTCTTAGAACTTACATAAATCTGGAAAATGTTATTTGTCCATGAGTGCTAGTGATGAAAAAGTAGGCAAGTCACTATGAGATAAATGATGCCAGTCATGGTATTTTAAACAGATAGAGCCTTATATTGGTGACTTTGCACTATTTACAAACATTAAACTTTTTCTTTCTATAGCTCTACCTTCCATCCTTCCATCCTTCCATCCTCCTATCCTCCAAAATATTTGCCCAGAATCTTTTAATCCTGCTATCCAGCTGTACCATTTACATCAAGATTCGTATAATGTGCCTTCTTACCTCTCAAATAATTAACCAAGTCTTGGAGACCTCTTTCTGGGCTTTCTTAAATATTATGCTACACATTTTGAGTGACACATGATTTCAGTTCATGATGTCAAAGCCATTCCAAGACCTGATGGTACCAAATGGAGAAATAAATAGATCTGTGTACAAGAATCTTTTGATGGAACAAATACAGTCAGAGCTGTGCATGACAAGCAGAAGTTTGACATGATCAATGATCAATTTTTAAAGTTATTTTACAGGTTGAAAAACAAAAGAGATTTGAACAGGATACTACCTTCAAGAACTGCTATCCTACAACTGCTATCTATTTCTTGAATTCTCCCAAGAAATAAGGAACAAGGGTTATATCTCAATACATGTTTCCCTTTATTATGTTTTCTTTTTTATTGTTCTTCTCATGTCATGTTTTACTTTTAAAGAACATAATTATATAAAAGTTGCATATTTTATTATGACCTTTCTTAATAAAATCATTTTATTTAAAAATGAAAAAAATTGTGTTACTATGCAATTATATCTCACAACTGATAGCACAGGCAATTAAGTGAATTTGATTCTGGATATGAAGGTAACTATTAATACTTTATGAAATTTAAGGAAAAGGTAACATTGAATGTGTTGTTGGGAGATAGGGCCTCGTTGCAAGAGTAGGAGACTGGGGCCATAGCCTGAAAGGCTGTATGCTTACAACTAGATTTTCCCTTCCCTCTGCTTTCTAATCGTTGGGTTCTGCCTTGCTGTTCCACTGTGCCACTTCTGCCTTGGAACCAGCCAACCATAGACACGATGAGCCAAATAAACTTCTCACTTAAATTGCAGGTTTCAGGTGTTTTATTCCAATGAGTAAAGATTACAAGTGTTATAGATAATATGATAAGAGAACTAGAGGTCAAAATAGCCAGAGCTGTCAAGGAAACTATCAAAAAAGGGAAACTTTTAGACTGTTATTAGTATGTTCATTTTTGTTTTTGTTTTGTTTTTGTCTTTCAATGCTCAGGATCAAAGCCATGGCCACACACATACTATCAAATTATTCTAGTGCTAAGCTACATCCCCAACTCTGCACTGGGTCTTCAATGATGAATGGCAATTAACCAGGTTTAGAGGAGAAGGGCATTCCATAGTAAAAGAGACTAGGAGGCCAAAAATTACCTGGGCATTCTCAAAACTGGGTCTGCTTTCATGGAATTTTTGTCTCAAAAACTGGATGGATTTCTTCCTAGGACCACTTTCTTGGGAGCACTGATGATGCCTCTGTTCATACTTGAGTGGAATGTAGTCATATAACTTTTACCCAGAAGGGCTTTCCATGTGAACTAGAAGTCAGTGTTTCACATATCAAAAAAATTTAAGGCCCCTGCAAGTGAGAAATTGTCATTGAATAGAGTGCCTTTATTTGCAGAGTATGTTTCAAAAACAGAAATTTAATGCTTTTTAACATTGAACTGTCAAATTTGACTCTTTGGAAAAATGTATAGAACAGATATCAGGACTATAGACTAACATTTTTCTGAAAGATATATGCAATTGCATATAGAAAAGACAATTTAATTAACCAAAACAAATTATCTAGTTACTAAGATTGTCTTTGTTTTAGTTGGAAAGTATAAATCCAATTCCTGTCTTTAAGAATAAGGTATACTACAGATTCCTAAAACTTCTGTCAATATGTAAAGAACTTATAGTTTGTTCCTATTTTGCACTTTAGATACTACTGTACAGTACTAAAAATGCATAAGGAGAGGAGATTGGGGTTAACACTCATTGGTCTCAAGAAAATTGGCTGAGTTATTAAGTACATCTCTAATAAAACCAGTTTTGTGTGTGTAAAAGGCAAGTGAAAGGGAAAATAATACAATTTGGAGAATTCAATTTCTGTTCATTTAATGTAGGAGTTGAAATGGGAAAAAATTTCCATCATCAAGATGTATCCTGATTAGATTCATCATGGTATTATTTGTCACACCAATTCTTTTATATTCTCCCTCTCATTGTAGTGATCATAGCTTTTCAGCTAAAAATCTGGATATACCCTCTGACAAAGGAATTTTCGATGAATAAAAAATATGTTTAGTGAAGTATTTATAAATATTTTCAGTCTTACTTCACTAGATATTTTCCCATTTAAATTATTTGATAGAGGGAAATTATATTCTAAGAGACTCAACCCCAGGATGAAAATTTATGTTAAGTAATGTATTCATAAAATACCCAAGAGAAACTAAGGAAAGGAACTAGGAAAAACAAGAGTGAAGGGGAGAACGCAAGAAATGATGCAATCTCAAAGTCCCTCACAGTTGTTCAGAATGATTCAGGGGATTTGTAGAGTGAGTTATGCCTTAAAGTCATCCTGAAAAAAAAAGGCAGTGGGGTTTCATATCCCTAACATCAAAAAATTAATGCCACTAGAAGGCTCTTGGAATTTCCTAGGCACTTTGACCTGAGCGTGCACACAAAAGGATCTGTGATAGCCTGAGTTCAGCTCACTAAAAAAGACACATCTTCTTGTTATCAGAAGGAAAAGAGCTGATATCTTTAAAGTGAAGAAAGATGTGAAGGATGGAAGGGAGAAGGGAAGGGAAAGAAGGAAGAAGGAAAGGAAGATGAATAGGAAAGAAAGAACAAAGGAAGGAGAGTAGGAGACAGAAAAACTATAAAGTGAAGCAGGGATGCAGAAAATTTAAATAGAGCAGTGTCGCAGGCTCACACAAAATGAAAATTGTTTAGGACAATTCTGGATAAATCATCACATAATTATCTTAATTTTACTTCCCTACCACTTAGGAAAACATTACTAACAAAAGCATTCAGGAAGAGGAAGTACTTAGATGGGACAAGAATGAGGAGTAAATCACCACATGTTATAAACATTTTACTTACTATTCTCCATTTGGATGCATCTATGACAACTTGTAGAATATGTAAATGACACATTCTACACACATTCTGTCTGAGCCTATTAGCACAAGCCTATTATGTATTGTGGTTGACTTTTTTATGTCATTTCCTTTAGAATGTCTTCTAAACTCAAAATTGTGTAAACTACACGGGGTCTCCATGTCATTAGTCTGAGGTAAAAGATTATGCTGCTGTATGAAATTGGTAGGCATGTATTAGTTTGGTTTCTAATCACAGGAGAGAACTATAAAGTAATTTGCATGCACAGATGCTCCAGGATAACTTAAAAGTTCTCTCTGCTTTCCTTGACACTGATGAAACAAGACTATACCCACAGGCGATGTCTCAAGGTCACACTTCAGATTTTTCTTTATCTTTGATTTCCCTTCATTCAATCCCTACAAATTTATATTGGTAAAATGAGCTCACTTTGTACTGAATGACCCATCTAAATGAATACTGATGTTGTGTAACTTCCCATACTCATAGTCCTATCAGCCATTCACTTGACAGCCTCTAGTGGATAAAAGAGATTAGAAGATAATGGTGTTATGAATTCCTTTCTTCCTATTTAGCTAGGTATTTCCACCACCTCGAGTAAGATTTTTAAAAATGGAATTCTACATTCAGATATAGTTCTAGGCTTCGAAACTTTTCCTTCTCTTACCTCAAAGTATATACCCTTATATTTTAATACAGGTGGAAATGCTATACATACATGAAGTTCTCAATTAATAGAGTATCTCTATTACAAACATAAAAGTAAGGAGTCAAAATTAATTGTATTTGTTCTGCCCACCACACAACTTACCCAGAGGACCATTGTGCCATCCTCTGCTCAGACCCTGCCCTGAGCACCCAGTGCACTTTTCCTGTGTACCACCCTGCCAGCCCAGAGGATGGCTGTGCTGCCAGCCTGCTGCCCTGGGCAACACACCCCATCTAATAGACCAAGTGCTGCTGTTGATGTTTAACTCCCACTCCTCTTTCCAGAACCTTGAAATACAGTGGATTATCCATGCTGGGTTGATGGGAGACTCAGTAACCTTTCACAAAATCAGAAGATCTCAGCAGGCTATAGTCACTACAGTGAGTTTACCCCTAAAACAGAAGTCTTTAGAGGGCAAATAGGAGCAGTAATGAAGCTCTCTCCAGGTGTAAGACCTTGGAGAGTTTGTCAAGGGTGTAGGTGACTCCTTCCTCCACACAGAGAACATCAGGCAGGTAAGGGTTCTCTCAACTTGGAGAAAATTAAAAGGGTTTGTGAGACACCCAGTGATACAGTAGGTTCTCAGGTAAGACAAACACTATAGACAGGGAGATCTGGTAACCTGTAATAACCTCAGAACCATGGACTGTAGTGGATTAACTGTGCAGTATCGAGGGGAGACTCAGTAACCCCTTGTGCAAACAGAAGAACTCATCAGGCCTGCATCAGTGAGGTGAGTTTGTGTCTAAAATAAGAATAGAATTTCCTGCCTTCAGGGGCAATAGAGAAGCCCACTCCAGAAGTAGGCCATTGACAAGCTTGGCAAGTGGGTGGGTGAGTCCTTCCTCCACACAGAGAATATCAGGTAGGTTGAGGAGGATGCCAATAGGGCCTCCCACAACCTGGAGAAAATTAAGGGGGCCTGTGGGACACCCAGAGAGGGACACACAGTAGGGTCCCAGCAGAGACAAACACTATAAACAGGGAGATCTGGTGACTCTGAACAACCTGATGGTATAATAACAGCAGGAACTAGGGGTTGATTTCTATCAGTACTTCTAGGCTCATCAGCCTAGGAAGAATATAGGACTCACCCAACAGGCCCTGCAAGGGGAATCCAGGTGACTGGCCCACCTCTTCATTGTGGGACCCAACAATTGAACAAAGATCAGCCTTACAGTAGGATCCCAAGATACACACTACCAACAGTTAACACTAGTGGGACTAAAGGACAAAATATTAACCCAAAAGGGGAAAATTGCAGAAAAAAAAGTAAATGCAATCTCAAACATCTAGTCCACCAGGAGCAAGTACAGGAGACATTCAAATAGAGAACATCAAAAGTAACACACTGGAAATCTCTGAGAAGATAGCAAGTGAAATAAAAAATAGCTCCATGAGGCTATAGAGGAAATCAAATTAGAAGTAATCTCTTGTGTAAAGACAGAAATAACGATCTTAGTAAAGGAGTTGCTCAATGCAGCTAGAGAAGAAATAGATAAGAAAAAAGTACAGGAGCATGGGAAACTGAAACCTTGAATGCACAATATAGAAAACAAGCAGAATTCATGAAACAAACTCAAAGAGACATCCAAGAAACAAAAAAATTTTGTTGAAAGCTGGCAAAACCATTCAAATGAAGCTGAGGATACAATTTTGGACCTTGAGGACAGGATCACAACTAGCTATCATGAAAGGATAGAACTTTTAAAAACAACAAAGCCACATGAAATGACAATGCAGCAGCTTAAAGATGATCCTCAGAGAAACAATATAAAACACAAACTGCACAAAAACTGCTTCAGAGAATCAACAACTGGGATCTCATATTATTGAAAAGTTTCTGTACTTCAAAAGAAATCACCAGCAGAGTGAAAAGAAAACTCACAGAATGGGAAATAATTTTAGCCAGCAACCCCTCAGACAAAGTACTTATATCAAGAACATAGAAAGAATTGAAAAACATCAAGCCCCTCAAATTTAAAGACCCTCTCCAAAAATGGGCATCTGAGATGAACATACAGTTCTCAGATAAAGATATACAAATGGCAAATAATGAAGAAATGTTTATCATCACTGGTCATTCGAGAAATGCAAGTTAAAACAACATTGAGATTTCATCTCACTCCTGAAAGAATAGCTGCCATCAAGAAATCAACTGATAACAAATGTTGGCGAGGCTGTGGGGAAAAAGGAACACTGTTCCACTGTTAGTGGGAGTGTAGACTGGTGCAACCACTATGGGAATCACTATGAAGAAATCTCAGAAGACTAGGACTGAAAGCTCCATTCAACCCAGCTAATTCTCCTCCTAGGCATATTTCCAGAAAAACGGAAAAGGTCATATCACAGTGATATATATGCACAGATGTTCATAGCACCACAATTTGTAATAGCTAAATCTTGGAAACAACCAAGATGCCCATCAACCTTAGAGTGGATGAAAAAGATATGGTAGTTTTATACAATAAAGTATTACTCAGCTATGAAGAAGGATGATCTTGAGGCCTTCATAGTTAAATGGAGACAACTTGAGACTATCCTCATTAGTGAAATAAATAAGAAACATATTTATAAACATTGCACTGTGTCTCTAGTGTAAAAAGTAATAAGAAATGTAGAGTAATAAAACCCTAGATATGTAATTGCTACTATAAAAAAGAGAGGAAAAGAAAGTGCTCTAAAGGATATAATTGCATGTATGTTTAAGTGTGTAAGATAAATTATCATATTACTGTTTTTGTTAGATCATAGAGCAGAACTTTTAACAGTCTCATTTTTGAATGTGTACTTTGTATGCTTTAACTTTGTAACTTGAACAACTATTTCCAAGATGACAGTATGTAAGTTATCAAGTAATGATTTCTTAGTGTTTTTTGTTTTTTTCTTTTTTCCTTGGAATTTTGTATTGGTGCTACCCTTTTTTCTGTTTTGCTTTGTTTTCTCTTTAAATAATATTTTTTAAAAAGACTAATAGGCATCAATGAAGATACAGGAGTCAATGCAAATGAGATAGGTAGTCGGCTCACAGAAGTAATAGCAGAAAATTTCTCAAACATGGGGGAAAATCTGATATGCAGATAAGTGAGGCATATAGAATGCCAAACAGTCACAACCAAAATAAACCTACACCCAGACATATAACAATTAAAATCCCAGACATGCAGCATAAAAACAGAATACCAAAAGCTGTTAGAGAAAAGACAAACTCACCTATCAAAGAAAGCCCATTAGAAACATGGCAGACTTTTCAGCATAAATCTTCAAGTTAAGATAAGCTTGGAGTGAAGTATTTCAAGCCCTAAGAGAAAACAACTTTCATCCCAGACTGATGTACCCAGCAAAACTGTCTTTCAAATTTAATGGAGAAACAAGATACTTCCATGACAAAGAACAACTGAAGAAATTCATGTTCACCAAAGTAATCCTAGAAAGAGTAATGCAAGATATACTAGATAGAGATAAAAATGACCACATTCCCAGAACATCAACAGAAAGAAACTACCAGGCTGGGCAAGAAATTAAGTGAAGGAGAAAGCAGAAAACAAACAAGGACATAACATGACAAAGTTGAGCCAGTACATATCAGTGGTATCCATAAATGTAAATGGCCTTAATGTACCTATCAAAACAGATTTACACAATGGATCAAGAAACAGGATCCCACAATATGCTGTATACAAAAAACACATTTGACTCAAAAGAAAATTCATAGATTAAAAGTCAAAGGATGGAAAACAGTATTCCATGTCACAGGAATCAAGACAAAACAGGGTATCTATTCTGTTTGCAGATAAAGTGAACTTCAAATGTAAAATATTAAAAGAGATAAAAAAGGGCACTACATACTTGTTAGTGGAAAAATCCAAGATGAAGATCGAACAATTATAAATATATATGCACCAAATACAGGAGTACCCAATTATATAAGACAAATACTAATGGACATAAATACCAATTACACAAGAAAACAATGGTAATAGGGGAATCTTAACACTACACTGTCACAAACAAATAGATCAACTAGACAAAAAGTCAGCAAAAATATAACAGAACTGAATCATACTTGTGTGCAAATGTACTTAGTGGATATTTACAGTGTTTCACCCAACCAATCAGAATATACATTCTTCTCAGCTGCACATGGGATATTCTCTAAATTAGACCATATAATAATCCATAAAACATTCTTAAGTAAATGCAAAGGTATTGAAATTATCCCATGCATAATATCTGATGATAGCAAACTGAACCTGGAAATCAATGGCAAAAAATTGCAAAACTTGCATAAATACATGAAAATTAAATATCAACCTTCTGAAAGACCAGTGAGTTACAGGTGAAATTAAAGAAGAAATTAAACAATACCTATAATTCAATGAACATGCAGATAGAACATACCATAAGCTGTGGGACACAATGAAAGCATCCCTAAGAAGGAAATATATAGCAATAAATTGTTGCATCAAGAAAATGGAACGAGCACAAATAAACAATCTAATGCTACATCTCAAGCTTATAGAAAAGAAAGAGCAAGGGAAACCCAAAGCTCATAGAAGAGAGGAAATTGTAAAGATCAGAGCAGACATTAATGCAATTAAAACTAAGAAACAATACAAAGAATTAACAAATCAAAGAGCTTGTTTTTTGAGAGAATAAACAAAATTGACAAACTTCTAGCCAATCTTATCAAGAAAAATAAAGAGAAAACTCAAATTCACACAGTAACGACTGAAAAGAGGGAAATTACTACCAATCCCATGGAAGTTCAAATGATCATGAATACCTACTTTGAAAACCTCTACTCACATAGGGTGGAAAACACAGAGGAAATGGACAGAGTTCTAGAAACATATGAGCTACCGAAGCTCAATCATGAAGATATAACAATTTTGAGTAACCCAATATCAGCTACTAAATTGAAAATGTAATTAAAAACTTAGCAACAAAGAAAATCCCAGGTCCTGATGGATTCAAGGCTGAATTCTATCAGAAATTTATAGATGATTTGATGCCAATACTCCTTAAACACTGCAATGAAATTGAAAGGGAAGCAATCCTCCCTAAATCATTCCTGGAGGCAAGTATGACACTGACACCAAAATCAGAAGACCCAACCAAAAAGGAGAACTACAGTTCAGACTCACTAATGAACACTGATGGAAAGATTCTCAATAAAATATTGGCAAATAGAATGCAGCAAATCATCAAGACGATTATATGTCATGACCAAGTGGGATTTATTCCAGGAATGAAGGGATGGTTCAACATATGCAAATCAATATAACACATCAACAGAGCCAAAAATAAAAATCACATGACTACCTCAATAGATGCAGATAAAGCTTTTGATAAGGTCCAACACTTGTTCATGATAAAAATCCTTCAGAAACTCAGAATACACGGTGTCTACCTCAATTTCGTAAAGGCCATCTATAACAAACCAGGAGCCAACATGGTATTAAATGGACAAAAACTGAAAGCTTTCACTCAAAAATCAGGAACAAGACAATGATGTCCACTCCTATTCAATATAGTTCTGAAAACACTAGCCAAGGCAATCAGACAAGAGAGAGAAATAAAAGGAATAAAGATAGGAAAGGAAGAAGTTAAATTATCACTATTTGCAGATGACATGATGCTCTATATAGAAGGCCCCAAAAACTCCATTAAAAGACTACTAGAAGTAACAAACAAATTCAGCAACGTAGCTGGATACAAAGTTAACACTCAAAAATCAATAGCTTTCCTCTACACAAACAAAAAACAGTAAGAGAGAAATTATGAAAATATCACCTTTCAAAATAGCATCTAAAAAAATGAGATACTTAAGAATCAACCTAACCAAGAATGTAAAGGACCTATATGCTGAACATTATACTACTCTAAAAAAGGAGAATGGAGAGGATATTAGAAAATGGAAGGATATTCCTTGCTCTTGGTTAGGAAGAATCAACATTGTGAAAAATGTCCATACACCCAAAACTGTTATACAAATTTAATACAATCCCAATTAAAATACCATTAACATACCTTGTAGATCTAGAGAAAACACTCCTAAAATTCATTTGGAAAGAGAAGAAACCTAGAATAGCAAAGGTGATTCTGGGCAACAAAGACAAGACAGGAGGCATCTCAATTCCTGACTTGAAACTATATCACAAAGTCGCAGTGATAAAATCAGCATTGTACTGGCAAAGAAATAGACCTGAGGACCAATGGAACAGATTAGAAGATGCAAACACAACTACAAAGACACTCAGTCACCTTATTTTGACAAAAGGACTAAAAATATGTTCACTGGAAGAAGGAGAGCTTCTTTAATAAATGGTGTTGGAAAAATTGACTTTCCACATGCTGGAGACTAAAACTACATCCATGCCTATCACCATACACTAAACTAAAGTCAAAATAGATCAAGGGTCTAAATATTAAAACAGAAACACCAAATCTACTGGAAGACAAATAGGTAAAAATCTTGGAGACATAGGGGTCGGCAGTTTCATAAACAAAACTTGAGCCACATGGGAAGTACTTCAAAGAATCAACAACTTGGATCTCATATTACTAAAAAGTTTTTGCACTTCCAAAGAAATCCTAACAAAATGAAAAGAAAATCCCCAGAATGGGAAATTCCTCAGAATGGGAATTTTAGCCAACAATCCATCAGACAAAGGACTTACATCCAGAACACATAAAAAATTGAAAAATATCAAACCCCCCCAATTCAAAGACCCAGAACATATAAAGCCACCCAAATTCAAAGACCCTCTCCAAAAATGGGCATCTGAGATGAACACACATTTCTCAGATGAAGATATACAAATGGCAAATAAATACATAAAGAAATATTCACTATCTGGTCATTCGAGAACTGCAAATTAAAACAACATTAAGATTTCATCTCACTCTGGAAAGAATGGCTGCCATCAAGAAATCAACTGATAACAAATGTTGATGAGGTTGAGGGGCAAAAGGAAAATTTCTACCCTGTTGTTGGGAGTGTAAACTGGTGCAGTCACTGTGGAAATCATCATGGAGTTTCCTCAAAAAACTAGAATTGGAAGTTCCATTCAACCCAGCTATTCCCCTCCTGGGTATTTTCCCACAAAAATTGAAAAGGTCATGCCACAGTGATATATGTACATCTATGTTCATAGAAGCACAATTTGTAATAGCTAAATCTTGGAAACAACCAAAATGTCCATCAACCACAGAGTAGATAAAAATGATATGGTATTTTTATACAATGCAATGTATACAATGTATTACTCAGCTATAAGAAAGGATGATCTTGAGGCCTTTATAGGTAAATGGAGGTAACTTGAGACTATCCTCATAAGTAAGATAAACAGGACTCACATTAGTAAGTATCACATTGTCTCTCTAGTGTAAAAAATAATAAAAACTCAAATAGTAATAAGATCCAAAATGTATAATAGATATTATAAAAGTGAAAGGGAAGGAAAATACTCTAAAGGGTATATCTGTATGTATAGTGTATAAGATAGATGCCCATATTACTAAATTTTTGTTGGATCATTGAACAGAATGGTTTGCACTGTCAAGGTTTGAGTGTCTATCCACTTTTATACTTTGATTTTGTAACCTGAACAACTATTTCTAAGATGACAATATGAAATGTATCAGCTAGCGATTTCTTATTGTTAATTTTTTGAATTCTGAATTATGCTACTTGTTTTTATTTTGTGTTTTCTTCCTTTCTTTAAATAAATATATAAATAAATAAAATTAGTTTTATTTAAGAATTTTTAAAATTAATCACTGTCATTACATATTTTTTTCAAAAAATTCTTATGTGCACATTGAAAAAAAACAAAATAAAATCACATTTATTGCATACTTTTTCAGGGAACACAAGTAAAGCACCCTGAGATTTTAAAAGATCTTATCTGCATATAAATATACATATATACACACATTTTCCACTTTAAAATAAATATTAAATAATACTGTACATATTTTGCAAAAATATATTATCAAAGAAACATACCTCAACTTTTCATACCAAACTATTTTATGCTTTTTAAAAAAACTTTAGAATAGTTCAAATATGGAAGAATCATATTTTTATCAATTTTCCATCAATGGACACTTACATTGCCTCTAAGTGTTTGATCTAATGAATAATGCTCCAAGCACCTTCACAACCAATGGATTACAAATGAAATTAAAGAAGAAATTAGACAGTTTCTGCAATTAAATAATAACACCAATGTGACATATCAGAACTTACGAATGCAGCCCTATAATAGAAATTTATATCACAAGCCGACCAAACTCAAATAAACAACCTACTGCTGAGCCTCAAGTTTCTAGAAAAAGGGGAGCAAGACAAGCCCAAAGCTCACAAGAGGGTGGAAATTATAAAGACCAGAGCAGAAATTAATGCAATAGATACTGAGAAAACAATACAAAGAATCAATGAATGGAAGAGCTGGCTCCTAGAAAGATTAAATCAAAGTGACAAATGTTTAGCCAACCTTACAAAAAAGGAAAAAGAAAGGAAAGAACAGACTTAAATCCATACAATTAGAGATGAAGAGGAGGAAATCACAACCGATTCCATAGAAAGCCAGATCATCAATATCTACTTCAAGAACCTGTATTCTATTAAGATGGAAAACACAGAAGAAGCAGACAGATTCCTAACTACATATGAATGATGAAAGCTGAATAATTAAGTTACAAAAATTCTAAATAAACCAGTGTTAGTCAATGAGATTGAAGATATAGTTAAAAACCTGCCAACAAAGAAAAGTCCAGGAACTCACACATTCACTTTTGAATTCCACAAGATATTTAGAGGAGACCTAATGCCATTATTTCTCAAACTTTTTAATGACACTTAAAGGGAAGTGGTGCTCCCAAATTCAATTTTGGAAGCAAGCTTATCCTACACAGAGAAGGATCCAACCAAAAAAGAGAACTGTAGTCCAATCTCTCTAGTGACCATAGATGAAAAACTCCTCAATAAGATAGTGGCAAACAGAATGCAACAAATCATCTAGAAGATTATACAACATGACCAAATAAAATTCATCACAGGGATGCAGGGCTGGTTCAACATATGTAAATCAACCAATGTAATACATCATAGTAGTAGAGCCAAGGACAAAAAAATTCTGATCTTGCTTATAGATACAGAAAAAACCTTTTAAAAAGTCCAACACCAATTCATGATAAAAATTCTACAGAAAATTGGTATAGATGGTCTTTATCTCCATTTAATAAAAGAAAAGCAGCCAATTTCATACTAAATGGAAAACTGAAAGTTTTCACTCTAAAATCAGGAAAAAGACAAGGATGTCCAGTGTCACCACCCATATTAAATATACGTTAACCAGAACTGGACAAGAAAAAGAGATAAAAGGAATAAAAATAGGAAAAAAAGAAGTTAAATGATCATTGTTTGTGGATGACATATTCTGCACAGAAGACCTCAGAAACTCCACCAAAAGACTTCTAGATGTAATAACCAAATGTGATACAGTAGCTGGATAAAAAGTCAGCACTCAAAAATCAATAGCATTCCTCGACACAAACAACAAACTCACTGAGAGAGAAGTTAGGGAAATAACACCTTTTACAATAGCTAAAAAAGGAAATCCCTAGGAATCATTCTAATGATGAAAATAAAAGACCTCTACATTGAAAACTGCGGTATTCTGGAAAAGGTGATCTCCTTCCTCCATTACCCAGGGATGGCAAGGCTGGCCGACAAGAGGAGTTTGAATTCATGCTTCTTCTTTCCTCCATTGTTCTGGACAGTAGGGCTGACAAGAGGAATGTCGGTTCAGTTCCTCCTTTCCTCCATTGGCCCAGGACTGCACAGCAGGGGAAAAAAAGTCCATAATCGGCTCCTATCTTCTTCCATCAACCCAGGACAGAGCAGGTGAGGAGAAGTGTGAGATCTGCCCCTCCCTCCCTCTGCCACTCCCTTCAACCAGGGCTGATGTACCCTGCAAAACTATCTTTCAAAATTGATGGAGAAATAAAATACTTCCATGACAGACAACACCTGAAGAAATTTATAACCACCAAACAAGCTTTGCAGAATGCTCTGAAGGACATACTAGAAAGAGATAACAGAGACCACAAACACATAAATACCAATATAAAGAAGCCACCAACCAGGGAAAGCAATTAAACAGAAAAGGAAGACTGGAAACAAACAACAGGAAAACATGAAAAAGAAAAGTCAATACATATCAGTTATTATCATTAATGTAAATGATCTCAACTCACTAATCAAAAGAAACAGTCTGACAGAATATTTCAAGAAG
>PVJX010040088.1:0-15416 GCA_004027295.1 Dolichotis patagonum | reverse complement strand
CTGGAGCACGTGGCTGGGCACGCACTGGGGCCTGGGTCCAGTTTCCATCAGAGGAAGGAAAAGAAAGAAAGAAATCCTTGTTTTTCATTCCCACGCATCACCATAGTCTCAGGCTGAAGCACACGGTGGACGGTGCACGGAGCTGCTTCAGAACAGCCCTGCAGGAGAGCCCGAGACCCGGGATAAACCAGCCTGGGGTCCCTGGCTGCCGCCCCGGGGGATCAGCCCATGCGGGTTCACGATCTGATTCGTTTGCTTCTCTTATGTGTTTGACATGTTTCCTGGTAACAAGATAAAGGTCTCTATAGAAACCTTTCATTACCAGGCTTCGGGGCACTCTGCCTTTGTGGTGGATGGGACCCTGGACTCCGAGAGAGAGACTCCTGGTCTTTATTAGGAAGTCCTTGAATTAATTACGAGCTATGTGGCTGCACCCTGACGAATCAGTTTGCTGATAACATTGGCAGCGTATAATATTTCCACCACAGTGACAAGTCAGTAGCGCCTGTAGCTTAGTCATGTATCCACAAATGCAGGACTCAAAGTCACTTCTGGGACATTTAGGGTGAGCTCTGTGACAGCCGCGGAGTGGCCCTGCCTTGGTCATTTGGCAGGCGATGATAAGCATGAGCTGGCTTCTGTCGGCAAAATCGGCACTCGGCTTCCCCACCCCGAGCTGGGTTGGACCTCCGTGCCACCAAAGGAGCCAAGGGTTTCTTTCCTCCGAGCTTGGGGAACAAGGAGGTCACAGAGCAGTGGGTGGAGGTGGCCAGGTGGGCAGTGCCACCTCCATGATCACACAATGTCCTTCTGCTTGTGCTTCATTAAACCCACTCTGCAGTGCCGCACGTCACAGGCTTTCACAGTTGGCAGCACTGTGGTGGCATTTTGCCCACTGAGACAGCTCTCAGGGCGCTGAGTATCCGTCCGTCAGCAAACGCCGGCACACACTTTGGTGCTCACTCCGCAGAGATTTCTTGGCCGTTGCTGGGTCCCACTCGCTGTGCTGTGCTGGGCCCAGGAACACAAAGGACAAAGCAGACACGGCATCCCTGCCTCTCAGGCTTCCCAGCCCACACAGGGCTCTGTGCAGGGCACCGAGAGACCATGGCCAGGCCAGGTGCAAGCTCAGGCTCTGCAGGGCGTGGCCCTTCTCTGACTTTCCTCCTAGAAGTGGGTGTAGCGTCACCAGATTCCAGGATTTTGCAGCCTTTTTCCAGGTTCTTGGTGTCCTGAACAAAGAATTGGGCCAGATGCATGAAAAGGCTTTATGTTTATTAAAGGTCGACAAGAGAAGTTCACTGCGTGGAGTGAGAATAGATCAGAGAGAGAGCTCAGGTTGGCCACGAGGGTAATGGTGGCCATCTTTGGCGTCCCTCATTCCTCAGGCCAACATCAGATCCGGGCTGTCCTACCAACCCCTACTTGGTCTGAAAATAGAGGAATTGTGAAAAGCACTTTCTGATTGGTCCCAAGGGCAGGGCTTGGGAGCTGGATTCTGAGTCTCAGCCAGTTGGCCTTGCCCTCATCTCCCACCTCCTCAGCATCAGGAAAAGCAGAAACAGACACAGAAAGCACTCACAAGCCCACGTGGCCGTGGCCACTGACTGATAAAGACTGTTGTCCAGCGGAGCATTCTAGCAAGTCCTTGGCATGATCTACCAGGAGATGTCACCAAGGGCAGTCTCCTACATTCAAGGATGGGAAACAAAATAAGGTGACCACTTTAGAAATGCTTTTGCCATGAAGAGTGTATGAACACTGGGTTAGTGAATTTCACAGCACAAGTTGGTTACTTTTGTGAAGTAACATTCAGGACCACTTTACTGTGGCATATGGAGTTTATATTCTGTTAGAACAAAGTGGCTGAGATATTGAACTTTCAAGAATGTGGGCTTTCAGCAAAGTGCGGTAGCACACACCTGTAATTCCAGCACCCTGGGAAGCTGAGTCGGGAGGGTAACAGGTTCCATAGCAGCCTGGCCAAATGAGCAAGACCTATCTCTAATAATAATAATAATAATAATAATAATAAAAAGGGATGGGATGTAACTCAGTGTGAAGACCCTAGGGTCAATTCCCAGTACACCCACTTCCAAAACACTGTAGCTAGTAGCTCTGGTATAGTGCATGATGAGAGATTCCAGAGTGTTGTGCACAGCGAGCAAAGAATTTCAAGTACATACCCCACAGTTTAAAATTTAAAGCTCCATTTATTGAGGTTGAGGGGGGAAGGTGTGCTCAGTGGGTGTGGGGGGTGGTACCAGGTGGTGGGGAGATCAGGAAGGAATATAAATCGAGCTTTTAGAATTAAAAAGATGCATGCCGTGCCTAGGGCACCTGTCCCTGGATCTTTGCTTATGCTTGACAAAATGACTGACAGTGTCCCGAGTCACCTCCGGCGTGTCTCAGGTGCATGATATTTCCATAGTTTGCTCTGTTATATGTATGACGTGCAGTCTCTATGTATGAGGCATTTGTGAATTTTGGATTATGAAGAACTTAATTCATTAGGAAGCACTTAACGAACCTGGAGTTGGGAACGGACACCATGGCTCAGCTGCTGTGCCTAGCGCGCGTGTGCCCGGGCCCGGAACGTCAGACTTTCCTAGGTCTCTCCAGGCAGTGGAGGGAAGGCTGGGCTGGGGGGTCGCCCAAGTTCAGGTGCGTGGATGGGGAGTGTCCCCAGGGATGCCGTCTACACTAGCGCTGTGCACTCGGGCAAGTCACTTAGCCTCTCTGGGCCTCAGTTATTCTTCTACAAGATGGAGATCGTAGCTACTCTGTCTTGTACCTGTGAGTGTCGGTGGGGACACAGCTTCGTACCACCCCGGCGCAGCAGCGGAGCCAGGGTGTCCATCGCCAGTACTAACAGCGAATCGTGTCTTGTGGGCTGGTGACATGCAGGTGGAAGAAATTAAGAAGATGAAGATTGGTGATCCGCTCGACAGATCTACTGATCATGGGCCTCAAAACCACCAGGCCCATCTGGAGAAGCTGCTGCAGTACTGCGACGCGGGGGTGAAGGAGGGGGCCACCCTGGTGTACGGCGGGAGACAGGTCCAAAGGCCAGGTAAGACCCCTGCACGGGGTGACGGGCACCTGGCTCTTCACTTGGGAATCGGTGGTAATGGTTGTCACTGTAGCACCGTCTTACCGGTACTGAGAAAGTGGACAGTGGCATTTATAATACGGCCAGAGGAATTAGTTACTAGACCCCATCTACGCTTACGGGCCGTGGCACCTTGAATCGCATAGTTTTCCTGTGCCTCGGTTTCCTCCTCTGTAGAATGAGATGCAATGTGAATACAGGGCTGCGCACGTGACACAGTGGGTGTGACAGGCCTCGGCCACTGTGCTGGTGCTGAGTCAGCATGCAGGGCCCTCGGGACCTTGATTCTTGCCCCTTTGAGATTTAACCCCAGGCAGCAGAGGCTGTGAAGGACCTGGTGCTGAGATCTGCAAGTGGCTTCTTGGCGACGTTCTCGAAGGAGAGACGGAAACTCATTCTCCCTGTTCCAGGCAGGCCCTACTCTGACACTGACTGATAATTCCAGAAAAACTGGGATACCCGCCCTTTTGTGTATGAACGGGATTTCTGGCTCAGCACGTAGTCCATAAAGGAGATTCTGTTTTACAGAAGAATCTCTGCAAATTAATGTAGACAAAAATCATAGGGAAAAAAATCACCATTTTTGCCCTTCTCTAATGGATGAAATAATCGATTCAGGAAATGCGGAGAGGATAACAGCGCTTAGGGAAACGGTTGACAGGGACCTGGTGTCTGCAAGGTACCAACACGTCATCCCGAGGCTGCTTGCCAATCACGAGGGGGAAACGAGCCCCTGAGGAAGGGCCAGGTCGTCATCACCTGAAGCCGGGCTCGGTCTGAGCATTGGCAAGAGACGGGGGGGGGGGGGGGGGGGGGGGCGGCATGTGACACACGGCAGCAGCTCTGAAAGACTTAATCTGAGAATCATAGCAGCACCCGAGGTCAAGCTTCCGGTCTCCCCAGGCTGGGGAGAGGTAGGGAGGTGTTTAATAGGCACAATCCAGAAACGGTGCTGGAGGCGGATGATAGTCAAGGAAAGTGTTTACCAACAAAGAGCGGTTTCCTTAAGCATGGCTAAGACGGGAAATTTTACGTTATATGTTTTAAAAAATGAGGAAAAAAAGATGGCATAGAGAAAGCCACACCACTCCAAGGAAGGAATGACAAATTTAAAACTTAAGACGTCTTGCTGGACAGCTTGCCCCGTACTTCAGCGTGGCGTGGCAGAGGGAACATAAACAAAGGCAAAGCCAGGACTGTTCCGGTTAAAAGTCCCTCGAGAAATCTGACCACCGCGGGCAGTGTGTAGGGCTCACGTGAGTTCTACTTCACATGAGTTCATTGTAGAAAAAGAAAAAGACATGTTTCAAGCAATAACATGCAAACAAAAGTAAAGATATAAATGACAAGTGAAGAATGAGCGTAAATTTTGTTCAGTGTGATGCCATATTGTGATTATATTTTTAAAAGTCCTGTTTTTCACTGGCTTGCCCTGAAGCACTTGGGAGTGAAATTATATCGAGATCTTGCTTTAAAATACTTCATCAAGGTCAGGATAAATCAAACATAGCAAAACAGGACTATTTATTTTGCTAGTATATTATTTTTACTTTTACATGTATTCGAAATTTTCATAATAAATACATTAAAAATAAAAACCTAGGGGCCGGAAAGTTAGCTCAGTGGCACAAGCGTTTGCCTGGCAAGTGTGAGGTCGTGAGTTCCATCCTCAGTATCAAAAAACCCAAAACAAAACAAAAAAAGAGAATCTAGGAATCCCAGTGCCCAACAGAGATATGAACCTCATCTTGGTTTTACTGAACCAGGGAGGAAACTGTAATGAAATTAAATAAAGAACCATTCATTGCAAATGACTTCACCTATAATTGATATGCTTTTCTTTTTTATTTCTGAAAAAGGCTTTTTTATGGAACCGACTGTGTTCACGGATGTGGAAGACCATATGTTCCTCGCCAAAGAGGAGTCCTTCGGGCCCATTATGGTCATTTCTAAGTTCCCGAATGGGTATGTTCTTCAGGCGTTTGCGCTGGACGCCCCATCCTGAGTGACTCAGTGACCACATCCTTCTCCCCCGCCAGAGTATTAGCCTAATTGGATGATTAGAAGCATCTGTGTTTTGCTGGCCAGTTGTGGAACCTAATGCATTTTTGCTTCTCCTTGTCATGTTAATGTCTGACGTGATGCAGCTGACTAAATTCCAGTTTCTGTACAGGCAACATTTGAAATGTTGTCACGATACTGAGAACAGAGAGGGCTGGTTTTCCCATTGACATTCCTGTGGAAGGAAACCAGGACAACCTGGTTTTCCAGAGAAACACAGCTACTGTCATAGAGGAGGGTGGCCCCAGAAGCCTGACACTCAGCTCCTCAGAGAAGTGATCGCAGTCCACCAGGCATGATTGTAATCCCAGGATTGGGGAGGCTGAGGCAGGAGGATCATCCCAAGTTCAAGACCAGTTTGGGCTACATAGTGAGTTCAAGACCAGTCTGATGACACAGCAAGATCCTGTCCTAAAAAAGGAAAAAAAAAAAAAAAAAAACCAGTCCCTAGTCACAACGGACTGTAAACATATGCTGGTTGTGATAGGACCCAAACCTGGCCCTCACGTCCTCGTAGAGAAGAGGGTCCCACAGTCACTGAGGTCAAACTGGACACCGGTGTCTTGTGGCAGACTGCGCAGAATCTTTAGAATGGCTTTGGGTTCCTTTCTCCTGCGAGGAGCTGGAAAGGGCTGAACTGGCATCCGGAAGGGCCTCTCAGGCACTGGGAGACACAGCTGGCAGAGCGGCGCAGAGCTGGGCAGCAGGAAGGGGCCCAAGGCCGCCCACCAGCGCCTCGCTGTCCTTCCAGACCCCCGAAGGGTGGCCCACGTTGAGCACGCAGACGGCACGACTGAGTTTCGAGCCCCCGTCCTCTCGGAGCTTTCTCTAGCGGGCACCCCAGAAGACGGACCTCTGTCTCCTGTCTTCCTCTGGGAGCTCCAGCCAGATATTTAGCCTCTCTGTGCCTCAGTTTCTTCTCTGGAGAAACTGGGCTAATAATCACACCTGTCTCTGGGGCTGTTCTGAGGAGTAGGGAAGTCAGCACTTGCTGTGGCCACTGTCGCCACGATGCTGGCTGTCACCCTGGGGGTGGACAGAGAGCCACAGAGCTGCGGCGACCTTCTGCCTCTTGCCCACTCGTACCTGCGGGGTCCCTCACACGTGCAGTGCACCCAGACGTGTGAGTTGGAGGAGAGTCGCAGTTCTTTCCAAGCTGGGATGCAGACTTCCTCAAGTCTGAAACTTCTCTGGATGCGCTCTGAGAATCCCTCACAGACACCATGCTGAATCCCCCGCTGTCTCTCCACGATAGGGCACAGCTCCTTTCCCCTCCGGTTTTGGAACTGACCCTCTTTGCTGAGGCAGGAGATGCGATAGGTGGCATGCGTTCTGTGGCTGTTTCTGGAGATCCCGTGCCTTTTTCAGCGTCAGGTGCGCAGTGAGGGGGAGACAGGCTGTGGGGGCTCACTGGAACCGGGCTCTCCTCTGACCTGGGGTCGCACACTGAGCTGGCTGTCCCAGGCCAGGTCCACATCTGCAGTCCTGCCAGCCTCAGAGTGATGATGTTTTAGAAAACTGTGTCTGCGCTGAACAGAGACAAACATTTTTCTTGTCACTATTCTATACACAACACAGTAGCACAGTTATTTCTGTAGCATTTACATTGCACTGCGCTCTGTCAGGATCTGGAGATGCTGTGAAGTGTGCAGGTTAGATGCGAACGCCATGGCACTGACATCAGGAACTAGGAGACGAGAGTATCCAGGGATCTGGGCGTCTACAGGGACCCGAGATCCACTCTTTCAGCCACTGAAGACAACGCTGTTCGGAGTCAGCAGGCAGAGAGGACCCAGCCTCTTTAAGGGGCTCCTCTGTCCTCTTACTGAATAAGCCTTCGTCACTGGCGCCCTCTCACCCGATGCCCAGACATCCACGGCATAAAGAGCTGTCCCGTTCTCCTTGGCCTTTGGGAGCACCCCTCCTCCAGCTCACACGAGGTGAATCACCAGCACAGGAAGAGTTAAACAGCACTGCAGAGCTTGCTGCACCCCAAGTCTGAGTTTGGAGGAGCCCGTGCTGCCACCGCCAGGGGAGCAAGGCTGACTTCCCCTGAGCACCTCCTGTGCTCCCGGCACCGGCACCGGGCCATCTTTCTTGCGCTGAGTGGGGCCCCTTGTTGTTGTTTGTTTTTCCCAGACTAAATGGAGGTGGGGGGGGGGAGGCTGCATCTGCTAGGCTCACCAGGCGGCTGCTGGGGCCCTCCTCACCTCCACCTGGGCTGCCCCTCTGCCTGGGCTGGTGAGGCTCTGACACCGTGCAGGGGGCGCCAGGGAGTGGAAGCCAGATATAGGAGGAGCACAGTGGAGGCTCCAAAAGGCCAAAAGTGGGGTGCAGAGGGGACGGTCCGGGAGGGAGAGCAGGATAACCCTGAGAAAGACTGGAGGTCGACATCGGATTTGGTTTTAAAAGGCACTGCATGACAGAGGCAGACAAATAGAAATACTGCAGTTCTGACACTTCTCTGGATCTTTCGGTGTCAGACTGGAACGTTTAATTCATCTAAATTTAGGCAGGTGGCAGGGAAATTTTCCTGGTTGTAGCACAGAGGAAAGATGTTAGAACATACAACGGAATACTTTGCATTCCATTTAATGGAGGATTTTATTTTATTTTATTTTATTTTATTTTATTTTATTTTTTTTTTTTGAGGCAGATTCTGACTATGTAGTGCAGAGGGCCTCAAACTAACCACGGAGCCCAGGCTGCTCTCAAATGCACAGTGATGCCCCTGCTTAGGCCTCCTGAATGCTAGACGCACAGGCATGCACCCCCACTCCTAACAATATTTAGTGAAGTTTTCTTGTCTCCCCTAAAACATCTTGCAGGGATATTGACGGCGTGCTACAGCGAGCAAACAACACGGAGTATGGTTTGGCCTCAGGAGTTTTCACAAGAGACATAAACAAAGCCATGTATGTGAGCGAGAGACTCGACGCAGGGACCGTGTTCATCAACACATACAACAAGACCGACGTGGCGGCCCCGTTTGGGGGAGTAAAGCAGTCCGGCTTCGGGAAAGACCTGGGTAAGGAAGGTCTGCTCGTCGACCGCCCGTCGACCGCCCGCAAACAAACAAATAAATGAAGAACTTCTTGTGAGCTTCTCTGAGGGGCACTTCCTGCCTGGCATGTAGATGTGGGCTCACAAGAGTACTGCCTTTTGAAAAACGTTAAACAGTAAGTGGGTAGAGTAATGCATGGTAGAATCCCAGCGCTCAGGAAGCTGAGGCAGGTGGCTCTCCATGAGTTTGAGGCCAGCCTGGGCTTCATAGTGAGTTCAGAGTCAGCCTGAGCTACGTGGCGAGACTGCATCGGCAAACAGAAGCACCAAACATGAACCAGGACTTGGAGGCAGATTTATTGATGTCTCGGGTACTGATCTCATAAAACATCGGCCCCAAAGGCTCAGGGAGGGTTTTATGGGGTTGCGAAGGGGAGTACAGAGGCAGAGCAGCTGTCAGCGGGGGTTGGTTTGTGCAGTGTGCATCATAGTGACCGGCCGTTTCTGGGAAACAGAGGTAACCAGAACTGAAGTAAGCTGGAGGTTATGTGGGAAACAAGGGAGCCATTTTCTGCAACAGGACTCAAAAAGAAAGAAAGAAAAAAAGCCCACCAAAATAATAAATAAATAATCTGCGAAGCACTGTCCCCTCCCCTTCCACCGTCTGATGAGAACACACCACCTTTGTTTATTTATTTATGCATTTATTTTTGTCTTTTTGAGACAGGGTTTTGCTGTGTAGTTCAGGCTGATCTTGAGCTTACTTTGTAGCCAAGGCTGGCCTCGACCTTGCAGTAATCCTCCTGCCTCGGCCTCCCAAGTGCTGGGACGACAGTTATGCACCACCCAGCGAGCATACCACCTCTGAACACGGTCCTTCAACTGCTCTTCTCTTCCGTAGGTGAAGAAGCCCTAAATGAATACCTCAAGACGAAGACAGTGACGCTGGAGTACTAGGCAGTGCTGTCCCCCGAAAACCTCGGCTTCTCACCTGCCCACAAGAGGCCGGAGGGCCCAGCCTGGAGCCTAAAAACACACCCAACAAGAGGGAGGGTTTGGGCACTGTTTGAGCATTTGCCCACGTGCCTGAGTGTTTTCTAATCCACATTTTCTACCTTCAGATGCTCTGTCTACGTCGTGTATATTTCTAAGACGCCCTGGTACCTTTTCCTACAAACACACACCGGTATCAGAGTCCACCTTCAAAGTGTCAGCCAGGGCAGCTGCACCACACACAGTGCCTTGGTCAGAACCTGCGTGCATGTGTGCGGGTTTCCACGTCTGAGCCAAGGAGTCCCCACATGCTGCTTTCCGGGAGCGGTCTACCTAGAAGGGATGCAAAGGGAGTCCTGACTTCATGTCCGGGCTAAGAGCCAGCATTGCGCCTTTGCCGTTCTGTTTTTTAACCCTTGGCAGGTGATCAGCCACCTGCAAACCCGCTTTGCAAATTTACCTGCCAGGGCCGAGGCGCTCTTTGTGTTCTGAGTATACAGAAGTGGCTCACATGCTGGTCAGCAGCTTTGAAGGTGAATTTTGTCGTAGGGTAAAGGACGTAAAGCCTGTGACGGCGGAGCCAGACTCCCCTCACCATCCCAGGAGCTGTGCAGCGCTGGGAATCGTGTACCCCACGTGCCAGAGCCCTGGTTCCTTGTGTGCAAGTGGGTGGAAAATCTTCCTCGCAGCCTCACTGTGCACACCTAAGGCAGTAACAGGACCGAGCCAAGTTTTCCTCCACTGCTACATTAAACACGCACTAAGCTAGGTGGACTATAGGCTTTCAGTTCCCGGACTGCTCTCATATGCTACCCCTGGGCCACCTCCTAGAAGCCCAGCTCTGTGGGGACATCAAGGCAGAAGCCATGACACGCTTGCCCAGACTCAGTTCCCACACTGAGCAAGGCCGCTCTGCTGTAGGAGTCTCATCCCGAACCCAGCGGTACCCCCTGGCACTGATGCTGGGTCACCTCTCCGTCCCCAGGGTTGGCACTGGCTCAGCGACCCAGCAGCCGTCATCCGCTGAGGGCTTCCTGTGTGCCAAGTACCAGACAAGCATGTTTACGATCTTCCCGGGTTTCATTGCTGCCGTCTGAGAAGATGAGAGCGTCCAGGAGCTCTTTCCACGGCCTGCTCCATCAGGGCTAAGGCCACAGCCTGCCCCCGGCCCTGATCCTTCCCTCCCTCGGTCCTGCCCAAAGCCTAAGCCATATGCGGTCACCCCTCCGCCCAAACCAGTGTGCGCATACCCCACGTTTGGCTTAAACAAAGCCCAGCGTCTCCTGTGTCCCGCCGACCCTGCTCCTGGCTGCACTGAGGTCCTCTCTGTGCTGCCCAAGCCGTCCTGGCTGCCCTGAGGCTCCACTGCAGACCGCATCCCTCACCCGGGGCCTCTGTCCTGACCTCTCCTCCTTCCAGCAGTGCTGGGAGAGGTCCAACAGGCTCCTGCCTACGCGGTGCACCGCCCGGACTTGCAGCACGCGCAGACACGCATGCATAAATAATCTCTCCCAGGCCGACTCCAGGGTACCAATCTGACTTCGCCAAACTCGGAGCTGGGAGGAGAATCGGGCAAGCCCCAGCCACGGGCAACTGCTCCTCCCTGCGCTGTGCCCGGAGCGTCCCCGCCCGCCCGCACTTCCCGCAGGGCGCTGCTCAGACCCAGTCCCCGACAGCTCTACCCACACAGCACGCACGCCCCTCCTCACTCCCTCCAACCCTAGGGTGCAGGAAAACAGCGGGTCCACAGGGCCTGGCATTGTTCACCTCAGTACCGCACCTCCCGCACCCAACCTGCAGGGGGCGCTCCGCACACGTGTGTTCCCGCATGGAGAAGAAACCCCACAAACCGCAGTCGAGTACTCAGTCCCTGCAGCAGGGCCCTAACCAAGCCCAGGTCCCTGGGTTCCCAGGCCTGACTCAGTCCCCGGGGAGCGAACACTAAGCGATTAAGTCGTACCTAAGTATGGAAAAAGTACAAAAGTGGGGAGGTAAGACTCCACATGGGTCCTTCACACAGAAATAACTCAGGTACTTGAGCTCGTTCCACATTTCAGCGAATATACTTCGAACATTTCGTGTGATCACCTAGTGTGATCTGCTCTTCAAATCAGCAGCCAGGAATAGTGGTGCATTCAAGAGGCTGAGGCAGGAGGGTCATAGCGAATTGCCAGCCTGGGGTACGTAGTCACCTCACGGTCACCCTGCTTCAAAAATAGTGCTTTATTTTTAATGAATGAAAGGAAAACTAAAGGTATTTTTCCTTCGTTACAATTTCCTCATTTTGTGCAGACCTTCTTTTTTATCATTTTGTCTGAGGCTCAGCTCTATTTGAAAGAGCACCAGGAGCCCGGGGTTTGGCGTATGCCTGTCCTTCCAGGACTCTGGGAGCCTGAGGCAGGAGGGTGGCAAGCCCGAGCCCAGCCTGGGCCATGTAGTGACTCGCAGCGTCCTGTCCTAAAGGAAGAACTATAAAGCCTGCTGGGGCTGTAGCTCCGTGCAAAGGCCCTGGGTTCAGCTGCAGGACCAAGAAGAAACACAAAGAGAGCTCCTGGGGAGATCCGTTTCCATCCCTGCAGGTCGCCCTGCTTATCTGTTGCCATGGAACTGTGACAGAAAAGTTAAAAATCCATGTTACATTCTCTGTTAAGACAAGACGTGCTCACCCAGCCCACCACATACTTAGACCATTAGACTCAGTTAGCCTGGACTGACCACGCCAACCGCAACCCAGAGATCGCCCGGGCCGACTCATGCTGACAGCACCCATCTGCCTGCCTGTGCTGACCGCCCTACAAACGTATTCTATTTCCAAGCACTGTCCAACCGAGATAAACTAGTCAAGAGCAGGCTTAGTCTCAACACCCTCAGCCCCAGCTCCCTCCGTCTCCTCCCGCCTTATGATAAGCAACCCCTCTGACTGACCTGCGCTACACAAACCTGCCCAACATCACAGGACCTGATTCATGTAACCAGTTACATAACCTGCTATCGGCTTTCGTATGCGCTGCTTACAAAATGTGTATGTTTCTGTTTCACTCTCAGCTGGGGCTGGTGATTTGGACTTGGCCCCGCCAGCCCACTCACGTAATAAACAGGGTCTTCCATTTGGTTTGATATCAGATTTCCGCAACAGAACTGAAGACGCCCCGCCTCAGGGTTTGCACTGCACACGCTTCTCTCCCAGTCTCTGTGGCCCGAATACCGTGTTCTCATGAGTCCAAGCCTCCAAGGGCCGCTCGCCATCACTGAGGAGCTTTGTTTTCTTCAGAGGCTGAGGCCCTGCTTCCAGCTCTCAGACAGGAGCTATCCGGATCTCTCCTTGGGGCACTGGAGCAGGTGCTGCTCCGTCCTGCGTGGGGCTGGAGGCTAATTTGTGTTTTTCCTCCTACTGGGGATTGAACTGACAGCCTTTGCCCTGACCTACAATCCCAGGCCTTTTGGATTTATTTATTTATTTATTTATTTATTTATTTATTACTTTTTGAGGTGAAGTTTTGTGAAGTCTCTAAACATCCCAGGTTGCCTTGAGGATGAAATCCTCCTGGCTCAGCCTCCCAAAGTTAGGACTCCAACATATACCACTACTCCCAGATTGAAGACTGACTTCTCTTGGCCAAGCACAAGTGGTCACAAGGGAACATTTCAGTGCGTTCCCAACATGTCAGCTGGCTTGGCTCAGAAGGAGAAGAGGTGAAAGAGTCTTCGTAGCCAAATTCCAGAAGCAACAGTGCATCGCACTCCACTCATTAGAAGTCATTCCGTAGATGGAGCTCACGCTCAGGAGGAGAGAGCTGCTGAAGGACGTAAATCCTTGGACAGGGAATAACTGGGGCTGCCCTGCTTTGTTTTGGTTTATTCTAGCTCACAGTCTGTTGAGGATTCAGTCTGTAATTGGCTGGCTACAAGACATGGGGCCTGGCAGACAGGCCTGGCGGAGGATAAACAGTCCATGCAGGGCAGTGGGAAGCAGAGAGATCAAGGGAGGAGGAGGGACGTAGGCCCTTCCGGTTTGTTCCTGTGACCTCTTCCGTCCAGGCTACTCCTCCAATATCGTATGAGCTATACAGTCATAGCCCTGGGATAGGCCTGGTCTGACTCACGCTGACCTGATTCAACCACCTTACAACACCCCATCTTGGAGCACATGATGCTTTGGGGAGAACTCTCAGATATACCCTTAGTTGGAGCCATAAAGTTCTGTGGTATCCTAGAAAAGGAAGTGCTGAGATCTGAACCTGAGCTTGTAGGATTTCTGGCAGAAAAAAGAAATAAAATCCTCTATATAATGTTATAAAATTCACAATGCCCAAGATCTGCTAAAATGATCACCAAATATAAAAATAAGCAAGAAAATAGCCTCTTTAGTTTTAGTTTTATTTTTGAGACAGGGTATTACTATGTAGTTCAGGCTGGCCTTGAACTCACTGTGTGGTCCTGACTGGCCCCGACCTCCTGGTGATCCTGCCTTATTCTCTCAGTAACAAGGAATACAGGCATTTGCCTCCACATCCAGCTCCAGAAAATATTCTTCAAAAGTAAAACAAAACAAAATAAAGCACCACAGACAAATGACTTCAAAGCCTGTGGAGAGCTGCAGGTCCTGCACTGCTCATCCTTCCTCCTCCGTGACCCAGGGCCATTCCTGGGAAGTGACCTCAGGGGCAGCCTGGAGGATGTCTGGTACTAACTGCATTCCATGAAAGTCCAACCCGGATGACTGTTCTGCAGGCCTCACCACCCTGGTGACAGCAGAGCCCCATGGAGACTCAGCCAGGCCTGGTTCCCGTGAAGACGGTCACCACCCTTCTCTTGGTATGACCGCTCTGCTGGGCCAGAAGCCCTCTTTGCACATCTTCTCAGTGGCACTGGCCCTGAGCCCTTCCAGACCAAACACTCAGCGGCCAGGACTCCGGCTCTCTGGCCCTCCTGGGCCTTCCTCTGTTCCAGTTCCGCTCCCTCACCCCGCCGTCTCATCCCAGAGCTTTCTCCGCACTCCCAGAGTACAGGTGGGGGGCTCACACTGCTTCCTGCACCATGGGTGCTGCCCAAGGTGGGGCCATCCCGAGGAGTGGGCATAGGTGGGTGCTCTGCGAGGTGCTCAAGGGGTGAGGCCAGAGGACCCCAGGGCTCTGGGTGGGGGCTCTGACTCCTGAGGTCTAACTGGCTTCCTGTCAGGAACCATGTGAGCAGTGAGCAGAAGAGGTGGGTAGGGGGACAGTGCCCAGGGTCTTCCCTGCTTAGATTCCATGTACCCCCAAAGACAAAGCCCAGGAACTGATGGGCGGCCCTACCTGAGTCTTCAAAGCGTTCCCATGGCTTGGTCTTCCATGTATAACAAACAGTGTAGCATTTATCCATTGAAGTGTGAGAACAACAAGAATTAGATTAAATAAATGAATAAATAAATAACCCTGGTGGTCCTGTTTCCTGGATGATGTAACAAAACCATCCTATGCTAGTGGTCAACATCTCCTCAGAAATACTTAGGAGACTGACGAACACCTGTAATTCCAGATGTTGGGGGGCTGAGGCAGGGGGATCACCATGAGCTCAAGGACTACTTGGGCAATACAATGAGTTGAAAGTCAGCATGAAAGACATAGCAACATCAGCTCTAAAGTAATCAAGCAAGCAAACAAGCAAACAGAAAAACCAGCAAACAGTGTGTCAGGGGGCTGTTTTGGCAGTTTCAGTTGGAAAAACATGAGTGGTTCAGGCAAGAAAATTGCAAGGTCAGGGCCAGTCTGAGCCACTCCTTGAGATACTGTCTCAAAACACCACTTGGAAAAGGGGCTGCACACGGAGGTGAACGGTGCAGAGCTACGCAGCAGGCGTCAGGCCCTGGCTTCAGTCCCCACACTGACAACTGTGGGGTCACACAGGTGTGACCATGGGAAAGTATTCTTTCCTTCTATCTTTAGAGACAGGGTCTCAGCATGTAGTTCAGACTGACCATGAACTCACCATGTAGCCCAGGCTGGCAGTGACCTTTCTGCCTCAGCCTCCTGAGTGCTGGGACCACAAATGTGCACTACTGTTTCAAGTATTTTGGAGGAGATGCTGACCACCCAGTCCTGTGTATTCTCTTTGGCTATAACTAGACTCTAGAAACTTCACGCTTGCACTGGGCTTGGCCATGCCAACAGGAAAGTGTGCGATGATGGAGGTTTCACCGAATCGAGTCTGTCCCCGGGGAATGTCCAGGGCCCTGGGACCCTGAGCGGCAGCGTGGTGCTGGTGCTGC
>PVJX010040087.1:0-15402 GCA_004027295.1 Dolichotis patagonum | reverse complement strand
TTCTTAGTAAGTATTCACAGTACAAACGTTTATTTAAATGCATGTGCCTTTTAAATTTCTCAAGATCAATTTTTTATGTAACATTTTCATCATGGGACCATCATTCCTATGTCTTGCTGCCAGGCAGATCTGCTTTGAATACATCCCTTTAGGTGGCTTGTACTGCTTCTCAGGAGGGCTTTAATTACAAAAATGAAAAGAAAGTCGTCGACTTAGCAGGCCAAATGTCATCATATTACAGTTCCTTAAGGAAAACACTGATATGGTATAAAAACTGTAATACAGTTAATTCATGGTACAGAAGTTGTAAATGCATGTTATATACCTGCCTGATGGGTACTGACCTTTTGACAAACAACAGAATAGTGTTCATCCATGGGACTGTTTGTCTTTATCAGAAGTCATGTTCCACGTCTTTGTGCTCTTTAGTTATGCAGAGGGCTAGTGTCAATTATCCTGCCTCCATCATCAGCTGGCAAGGCTGTGATGCCCTGATCATCAACCTTTAAAAATTCTCCTGTTGACCACAGGATGAGAATTCATCAAGCTGAAGAAACAGAGAAGACATTTCAAATTATCAGGATCTCATTTTATATGTGTGATGTTAGCATGCTAAATACAAATCAAGATTCTGTTTCCTGCCCTGCCGTAGTATGTCATAATCAAGGTTCAAAAGTTAAGTGGAGCAGAGGCCTTTTTCTCCTTGTCACTTAATTACTGAATGTCATCCCAAACAATGCCAGGATATAAGCATTTAATGAGCAGCTTCTCTGGTTTTAAAGGCAAAGCAAGCTCCTCCTGTCTGCATAGGGACATGAGGAGGAATTTTGCGATTTAAGGTTAGAGAAAGTCTGATGACATTTAGAAAGGATTATTCTCGTTTGGAAATATTTCCAAAAGTTAGTTAGAAATAGAGCTAAAGGGTATTGCTAGCTTTGACCACTGTGAAGAAATACAGCTCAGTGTAAACTCAGCTTTCTGCTCCCTGCCCTGTGCACCCGTCCCTCTGCAGCGTGCTTCCCTGTCACGCGAACTCAGCAGAAAGGGTGTTGTGTTTTGTCATCTCTGCATTTTGAATATTTCTCAGGGCCAAAGTTCTGCCCTACTGACTTTCTATTCAAAGAATACAAGTTGTTTTTTCGGAATATTTACATTGACTTCTATTCTTTTGGGAATAAAATGTTCATCCTATTTCCCACCCAACCTCGCACCACACAATTCTTTTATTTTTTCTGTCTGTATACATCTATTATTCAGTCGTTTGTTTTGATGGAAGTTTATCCCTCTTTTATCTCCCTTGTGCTTTTTTATATATAATAGTAATTATACATCCAGTAGTACTTGTCGCAGTGTCCCTTAAAAGTGAACCAAACATCGTTATAAAACAATTCATGCTGTCCAACCTGATTGCTAGTGGGTGCTAAGTGTTACTGCACCTCCATGCTTCAGAGTTTCTTACTGTCAACAAAGCACAGAAAACTTCACATCAGCATCCCCAAATTCTCAGTGGTTGTTCTTTGTTCCCCAGATCCCTGTTTAATCAGGGGGAGTTGCTTTGCTATGGCCTACTTTTTTTTTTCAGTTCTACATCTCTGCTTCTTCCACATAACCTACATTTGTAATATTTAATTTGTTGGATCTCCACACAGAATAATTAAACATGACATAAACAAAAACAAAACAATTATCCAGCCCACATTATTGCACACCCACTGGTTGTCACTCAGGCTTCTGCATGGAAAGTCAGCCTTTGTGTCCAAAGCTTTGGCATCCACAGATTCTACAAACCATGCATCACAAATATTTTTTAAAAAGTGTTAAACTGAACATGTTCAGGTTTTTGCGATGTCATGATTGCCTAAACAATTCAGATAGTCTCTGACTTGATCATGAAATTCAACTTAGGTCTTTTCAACTGCAGCACTAAGAAAGCTGCATGCACGCAGGTGAAACTCTATATCCTAGTTTGAACATTGCTCTTTTCCTTGAGTAGCGATGTGCCTGTATCTGCTGTGATCCTCTCTCTCAGTGCTGGGGAATAGTAGAAAGCAACAACCACCACTCAGCCAGCCATGAGGGGAAACATTCAAGTTTGACTCTACAATGCACTGGGTCGCTAAGCTATGATGTTCAGTAAGTTAGATGTAATAAAGATATTTTTGGCTTCTGATACTTTCATTGTATAATGTGTTTTTCAGGACATGGTGCCATCTTAAATCAAGAGTATCTGTTAGTATAACCATTGTTTATATAGCATTTACATTAAGCATTGTAGATATTATTTGAAGTATACAGGAGGATCTGGGTAGCTTATATGCAAATATAATGCCATTTTATGTAAGGGACTTCATTATCTACAGATTTTGGTATCCATAGAGATCCTGGGAAAAAACACGTTTAGATACTGAGGGACAGCTGCAGTTTTAATTTAATCCTTACACTAGACTTACGTGTTAGGTACTATTATCTAAATTTTACAAAAAGAGGCACTGAGAGCAAAAGAAACTTGCCCTGGTTTAGAGCTAGTAGATGCCAGAATCAGAGTTGGATCCTAGCATGTATTTTTGTGGTTGTTCATTTTTGTTCATCTTGTTTTTACCTAGCTAATATTCATATTTTTGCCACTATCTACTTTTTTCTCCAGTGGCACAGGAGATTAAACTCAGGGCCTTTGCACTGAGTTACATCCTCAGCCCTTTCGTATTTTTAATTTTGATACAGTGTCTCCTTGAATTGCTGACTTGCTCATCTTGAGCTCAAACTGGTAAGCCTTCTGTTTCCACCTTAAAAAGTATTAGGGTTATAGAAATGTGCCAACATACCCAATTTAGACTACTTTTTATGAGCTGCGGTGCTTTTAAAAAGACATTTACTCTCTAGAGGGATGTAAGAGATTTTAAATACCAGTAGTCCCCAGTATGTTGAATCCATGAAGTCAGAGGTCAGAACTTTGCTATGTCCCACATGACTGAGTCACTGCATGGGAGAAAAGTCAGCCTTTGAGTGGTTTACGCTGTGATCCATGCTGTCAGATCCAAGTCCTTCTCGCTGCCTTACCTAGGCCTTCCTCCGTCATCTTACTTTCCGCATTTGTGAAGTGCTATGGTCAGAGAACTTTTTTCATAAATTTTTGGAATATTAACTTGGTAATGTATATATTTTGGTAAAATCAGTATCTACATAACAGTAAACACTCAATTTTAACTAGTTTTATATTCTTCTTGTACTGTGGTACTTGTACTGTGGTACTGATGATTAAATCCAGTGCCTTGCATATGCTAAACCCTCATTCTACCACTGAGCTGCCTCCCTGTTCCTGCTTTTTGTGTTTTAAAGAGAAAAATACATAATTCCTGAAGGTACAATTATTTTAGTTTAGATGTTTAAATGAATGCATGCTTTTTTACGTGTGCTATTATTCACACATTTTTAATAGCCAGACTTGTACATACATGGCATTAGAATGAGCTCAGCCTGTCTATCAACCACAGCATGTATATGGATTTTCCAGTTCTCATGGCAATGCCATGGTCCCCACAGAATTCAAATCCTGCATGTGGACACCCAGAATTGTCTCATGCTAGCCTCTCATTGTGCAGATGGGAAAAAATTGATACCAAAGGGTTCAAGTGAATTTACATATGGCGCATGTACCTACTTGACAAAGATAAGACTAAACTTTGAATCCTATAACTCCAAACCAGGAATCTTTCTTCCTTCCAAACATACCCCAAATATCAGGTTGGTTTTTAACATTTAAAAAAATAGCCTGGTCGAACTCTATTTTTCCTGAGCAGTATTTTATACTCTCTGAATTTCTATGAATCTATATGATCTTTTGATTTTTGATGTTTTTTCCTAGTTAAGTGACAAACTTCCTTTTTAAATTTTCATTTGTAAGAGATTAAAAAAGAATTTTGGAGGGACATTCCATGTTCTGTCTACCTGCCACCATTAGAGGTTACTTACAACCTAGGGAACGATGATTCAATCCTTACTGTTAAGATTGTTCTCCTTGACTTCCTTCATATTTCCTCTGATGAACAAATGGGTACAAAAACAGATTCTCTTAATTTATATTTGAAAATATTTCTCTAAAGAGAAGCAATAAAATGCATTCGTTTCTTTTTTCAACACACCAGTATAAGCATTTGTGAATGACAGAAATAATATCCAGGAAGGATATCAGGGATGTAAAACATGGTACTCTATAAACATTCTGTAATGTAGCATACTCAAATTGCGAGCTAGAAAGACCACTCATTATGTGCCAACTCAATGTCTCCTAATTGAGTCAATAAAATAAATGGTTGAAAGTAATAAGCACACAGTATAAACTTCCTAGAAGATACATTGTTAAAATAAAATACTGTTCAAAACAAATATGAGCAAGTCAGAAATTCCCAATACGTTCAACAACATATGGTTTCAAAAAAGACAAGAAAAATGTCTAGAAGCAGGAGACTTGAGCCCCACTGGGCTAATTAAATGGATGCATTGTACCTTCAAAAAATTATAAAAGTGGAGGATATTATACTAAATTAAGTAGACTAGACACAGAAAGGCAGATACTGTGTGAAATCTCATAGAAGCACAGAGTAGAATAATGAATTGCCAGAAATAGGGTAGGAAGAAAAAGACAGATCTTGATCAAAGGATACAAAGAGGAGATATTTAAATGCTTTCACCACAGATCTACCATAAACAATGATAAACTTGAAGTGCTTGTAGGGAAATGAATGCACCTTGACACCATAATGTTAAAGGAATAAATTAGACACACAAATTTAAATATTCACATGGGTTCTCTTATGTGAGAAACCCAGAGTAAAAACAAAGAGTAAACTTAAGAAAAATAGCAAGTATGGAGATAGATTATTTTCAGAGGGAAAGGAGATCAAGAGATGGACAGAGAAGAGAGGAAGGGCTGAACAAAAGGACCTGGGATGTGCTGTGTACATGTCCCAACTCCACACAAGTGATGTAAATGTTTTGCATTAAACACAGATATTAATAAGACAAAATAAAATGTTCTCGCATGAAATAGTAAAAAGTGTGTGAGCTAATGGATGTGTTACTTTATTTAATCATTTCTGACTATATACATATATCAAAACATCATATTACTCTCCATTTAAATGTACGGTTAATATTTGTCAAATAAAAATAAAGTTTAAATTTTTCCTATCAGAGTTAAACACTAAACAAATGAGAATTTTAACTGAAATTTGAATTTTAGTGGTAGCATATTTCCTTGTACATATTTCTCTATAATATCAGAAGAGCTTTCTTTTGGCTAAACTACTAAAATAGTAGAGGAGATTGCTGAATTTCCATTTTCCAGCTTTGAAAGATGTATCTTCAGGGTAGAGCAGTGATAGATTTTTCTTTTTGCTTATCTGCATAGCCAAGAAAGGGAAGGCCTCAAAAGATAACAGAGAACAAAACAGATAACATGAGACATTACAAATGCTTTTTTATGGCTCAGTTTTCTGTCTTTCATAATACCCTGAAAACTATGATGTATATTTGTCCTGAACCAGAAACCTCTGTGAAACCCCTACCATATCATTTGGGACCCAAAGTACCTACTCTCTTGATTTGAAGGATTAGTTTTGTTTATTGACTTCTCTGAGCATTGGGGTGTTTTGTTGTTGTTCTCTGCTTAGTTCAGATTTTCTGGCGCAATTGTGTATCCTGCCAATACGCAAATATTTTGATAGTCATTATTTCTTAAAAGTCAGGTGACTGTATTGTTTTGATAATGCACTTTATAAGGAAGCCACGTCTTTTAATTTCAACCTATCTTTGAGAAAATTTAGATGAAAAGGTATAAAGATTCCTTTTTAATTGATTACTTAAATAGTATTTAAATCTATTTTAATGGAAGGTTGATGTGTTAATAATGGTAAGTAGTACTGAGAGAGAGAGAGAGAGAGAGAGAGAGAGAGATTTCTCCATCTTCCTTAGGAGTCATTTATGGTCCTTGGTAAGAAAACTCTTACACTTTGGTGTAGTAACTTCATTTTCTGATAATGACCTTATTTCTGTTTACCAGCCAAAATGAATGAAATTCTGCTCTTAAATAGGAGCCACAAAACAAGAAAAGAACAATGGAGGCTCCGTGACATTCCTTAAAGAGTTTAAATTTTCGTAAAAGAAAATGAGACCTAATAAAGAATGGACAGATTTATTGTGTTGTTCCTGTATTCCCTAGCTCTTAATTATTTCAGTTATTTTACTGCTCATTTTCCATTTTCCCCATCTATTGGGTTCTTTTGTATCATTTGCAACTCTGTGGAAGCCCTCTCTGGAATTGGCTTCTGAGAGTTGATGTGGGAATTATAACCCAAAACCACCACCTCTGGATTCATTAAAGGGTGAGATTCCTGTAGTTAGCTTGCTCTGAAGAAAATTTCCATTTTGCAAGACAGTGTAAATTTTGCATATCATTTTAATAGCAAGATAGGTCAATCAAATTATAATTGGCTCCAATTAGTACTCTCTTGTGTTTCTTTACCTTCTCCTGGACTGCACTTAAAAAGAAAATGTTATTTACTGTCACAGAAGTCATAAAAAATGCCTGTCATTCACTATAAATTATGAGGAAAGTGCAAGTCTAGCATCAGAGCTCTATTTAAGATCTGCACACTGAAGTGCATATTGTATCAAGTGTGGCAATGTGGGAATTGTCCTGTTACATAGCGTTTTCCTTTAGCTACACAAGCATGTTTGGCAATGAAAATTCTAGTCCCCTGCATCATTTTGGTTTGGCATTAATCTTAAGATCACTTTCTAACATGTTTTAGGGTCTCCAGACTGTTCTTTTTTAAAATATTTTTTATTAATTTGAAGGTAGTAAAATACAACAGAACAGGATGGAACAAAGCCGATTGAGACAGTATAGTGAAATTGGTACAGAACTTCAAAGCAGGTTACCCGGATAACAGTAATAGGTACCACAGTATATCTCATTATCTTCACAATAATTGTTCTTTCAATAAGGTATAACAAAATCAAAGGAAATACAGAATATTATAGAACTTATCAAAACAGAATATTGAATAGACCAATACCATTATTCATGACAAAGCAAAACGGTGATAAAAATATTTGCCTTCAAAGAGATGGTAGAAGGAAATCCCCCTTATTTGCTATATTATATATGGTCAACCTCCCAAGAGATGCTCAGATCTCTGGCTCCCACTTGCTAACGCGGTGGGGGGGTGGGATGTTTGATTCTCAGCTCATTTCCAAGTGCCCTAAGTTCCAACATGGCGCGGATGTCAGGAGATGCTGCTGGTTTTTGCCCTGGGTTGGCCACGGCTTGGCAGACCACAGCTACTTACCAGGGCGGCAGGCTGGTTGCTCCTCCGAACTGTTCTGAAAGGTATTTTAATAATAGAAATGAGGAAGTATAAAAATGAAATCTGTGCTTTCTTCAATTCCAAGACTGCCATTTTGATGTTCTCTTCCTGATCCTCACTGATGTACTAGCGAATCCACATACATACATACAAGCTAGGGATTACAGTGATTGTTAGTTGGGTCTGTGGCTTATGGAATTTGTGAGATCTTCATAAAACACCACAGGGAGTTCTCATTGATTCTTATTTTCCTCTATAAAAATGTAAGCTTCTTTCCTTAGCAATTTTATGCTTCTTTGGCAGCCTTTTAGAAGGAAGTTTGCCAGTGAATGCTTAGGGTAATTGTGTTCATTCTCTTCACTTACCCTGAGCCTTTGCTGGTGTTCTAAGTATCATTGAATATTCTACCCACCCCATTTTGAGGTCTTCTTGGAGCAAAGAAAGAACAAGTTCAATTGGAGCAAGGTCTTTTAAACAAATAATAAAGTTCATGAGAAAAATAGTTTTTGTGCTCAAATAAAACTACAAAATGGCCTTTAGTGGTGCTCTCTGCATTTCTGTGAAAATAAATATAAAGGAAAGAGTTTAACTTGGGCTCCTGATGAAGCCTGCTAGATCAGTGGTAGCAACTGTGGTTTTAGGAAAGATGGAGGCACTTACTGTGAGGAATTTTCCAGGAAGAAGAATTTATAGTGAAAACAAGAAAGGGCAGCATCTTGTTAGAGCAGGATCAAAGAAGGTGTCACCTACAGTTCCTGAAAGAAACCCTACAGTCCCTAAAAGAAAATGGTAGAACCAAAAATGTTAAAATCAGAGCCTCACATGAAGCTTTATGCACTTGTGAAAGCTTGAGTGATGCCATCAAATGGCTCATAGTTGTTCACTGAAGGCAGCAACTGAGATCAGCAACAAATAGGAGATACGAAGCACTGCATTGTCAGGGGACTAACAGAAGCTCTACAGAACTTCCTGTGGGACTTAGAAGAGCATGGACGTTCTACAAAAGGATGGGTAAGAATTAATCAGGACAGTTAAGGCATTGCCAGACTCATAGCCTGGTCTGTAGATAACACTGAGTAAGAGTGAGGGTTTCTTATAGATCAGTTAAATATTCAAAGAGTTGTCGACCATAGAATCTCCATCATGATTTAACAACTCAGGTCTTACAGCTTACAAGCAATCGTAGGCAGCAACATTGAATATCTACAATTTTGATTCAAAATATTTAGTTTACAGAGCAGGTACACACACACATGTAGCACAAAATATTTAGTTTACACACACACACACACACACACACACACACACACACTTAGTACTAACCTCCATTCTAAAATCAACCATAATGTATGAAGGGAGAAAGGTAATATCAATTTCAGTTGCTTTGTTTTCCCTGATCATTTGTTCTTTCATTTTAGGACACTCACAGGTGAGGTACTAGTACTGTAAACTAGAATGGATTTGGTAGATGTTTACAGTCTAAACAAGGAAACTTAGTATATCTCATAATCTTGCCTGTGAAGCAAGGTTTATAACATCTGGAGGGTAACACTCTGAAGCAGTAGGAGGGCCTGTGGAAGCTTATGTGTTGCCCTATAGACCGTTCATTTTTTTTAAGTTGTTGAATACATACCACATCCCAGACTTTCTACCAAGGTAGTGTCATCTCTTAAGTATCAGAGCACCATTGTCCTCCCAACTGTAAATCAGTGTTAGAAATCCTGAATGATATGAAGCAAGCCTTCACACACTTTTGAATATACCTTGTTTTAACTAGGTCAGACTTCCCAGTTACCATCCTAGAAAATGACCAGAGTTGCTTTTACATTTTGCCCAGCTGCAATTTGTTTGACAGAATTTTGTCTAAAACATGCCATGGCACAGGCTTAAATCTCCTTCATAATAGAATTTTATAATGGAACTAGAAATAAACCCTAAATGTCAGTAGTGTGTGTATTAATGTATCTCCAGGTATACACTGGAGTGACATATTTCATGGTAAATTGACTGGTCTTAGATTTAAGTGACATGGGAAAAGATGTGGCTGGAGAAGTGATGTAATTAATCATATTTACATTGTAGAAAACAAAGTACCAGTACTTCATTTGCTTAATTTATAGCTTTGATTGGTAAGCTCTCTTAGCTTTCTAATAAAAAATGTTTCATATTCCTAATATTCACATAGCATTGTTAATAGAAAGCCCACTGGCCAAGTGGTTTTTGCATAATGTGCTTAAGATTTACTCAAGAGATTGTGAAAGATTTTGTGAAGTCTAGCTTGTTGAGTATATAAAGTTATCATTTTTACTACAGCTTTTTATTTATCATAATACATGAAATGATCCTGAAAAACCCCCGAAGAATGCTGAATTGGTATATATTTTACTTCACTGTATACAATTAACATTTATTGCAAATGCAGATATTTATGATAAGTAAACTCTGATAGTATTAAAGGAAATATATTTTACTTTACTCAAAATGCAGTAAATCACAAAATTCTCAAATATTTTCAATCATAATAATTTCTTATATATTTTAGTATAGCCCTTCAGGCAGTAAATGAAAAGGTAGTGCAGATCTTTTCTCTAACATAAAAGTTTTGCTTTATTCAATCTCAAAGAGAATGTTAAAGTCAAAATTAGGTGCTACAGATTTCTGTCTAGTTCTCCTGACACCATGTCTTTTTAAATGCAGGTTTGATCTGTAAGTATTTAAGGATCTCAATTTTGTTAAAAAAAAATTATTGATTGAGGTGATTTTATGTTGATATCACTTTTGTAGTACTTCATCCTGTCAATATCCTCATCTTATAATCGCATTGTTTAAAATACGATCCTTCTTCCAAGTCTAGACTTCCTCCCCACTTCTTTTGTCTCCAGTCACTTACTTTTTGGAAATGTAACCTAGTACAGTTAGGACTATATCTGATGTACTGTAAATGCTGGAATGCTGTTAGTTATCATTTGTGCTATTTCCCACTGTGGTTGTGACCAACTAAACTACGCTTTTTTTTTTCTTTTTTTCTTTTTGGTACCGGGAATTGAACTCCTGACTTCACACTTGCCAGGCAGACACTGTGCTACTGAGCTATATTTCTGGAAAAGCAGCCTAGCTTTATTGTGTTATAGTTCTGTGAATCAGATGTCCAAATCAGTCTTAGGAATAGCATCAAAGTGTTAGGGGCTGGGGGTGATACCTTCCTTCTGCAGGCTTTGGAGGAGCATCCCTTGCTTTGCCTTTCACGGCTTCCATAGGTGGCCCACATTCCTTGGCTCTTGGCCGACAACAGGCAGCGTTTTTCTTTCAGAGTCACACCTTCTTCCCTGAACTTCTTGAGCCCCTCTTCCTTAAAGGAACTGTGGTGATTATATTGGAACCATCTGGATTCACAGCAAGATTCGTAACTTCATCATCCTACATAATCCCTTTGCCCTGTGTACTTAATTTCCTGTTACCTTTACAACAAATTACTATACATTTAATGATGTATATCAAATTTATTATCTTATAGTTCTTCAAGGCAGTAGTCCAAAATCAGTTTCATTTAGCTTAAAGAAAGAAAGAAAAAGAAAGAAAGAAAGAAAGAAAGAAAGAGAAAAAGAAAAGAAAATCAAAATGTAGCAACACTACTTTCTATCTGAAGATTCAGAAAGAGAATCTAGGGACTCTGTGTCTCTGCCCTTCTGGCTTCAGTGAGGCTACCATAGTGCTTGATTCATGGCTTATTCTTCCATAGTTTTCAAACCTACCATCTAGCACCTTGAAATACTTTTTTTTTTTTACTACCTCCTTTATTTCTGTTAGCAGATTTCCATTTCTCCAACCTTGACCCATCAGTTTTTCTTAGTGGAATCCTTAGTATTAGTATGTGACTCACCCTGATAATCCAAGATAATCTTCCCATCTCAACATCTTTATTTTAATTATATATGCAAAAGCTTGCTTGCCATGTCAAGTAACACTAACCCCAGTTGCAGAGATTAAAATGCGGATGTAGGTGAGTAGTCATTCTACCCACAATACCAACTTTATGCCCAAATTCCCTTTTAAATTTGTATTTAAACAGTACCAGTATTCATCAGGCAATGACTGCTACATTCCTGCTTGAGTCTCACAATCTGTTTTCGGTAGGACCACTTTCAGCCCCCAAAGTGACTTCTCATCTTTCTGCTATTTGTTCCACTTATCCCAGCTAAACCCTTAGATTTTCTTTCTTGCTTATGAAGGATTTTAGTCTTGATATTCTGAGGATGCATTAGAGTAGAGCACCATTTTATTGCTCATTTCTATATTTTGCCTCTAGCTAAATCAGAGTATTATATTTTTAAAATAAATTTTATCATGTATAATTCAGTATTACAAGATGATGTTTTAATTTAGAAATTTTACAGACCATTTGTTGTTATGAAATGAGAAAGAGAATGATTATGAAAACTCTTTAAAAAGTCTTCCGATATGGTGAAATACAGAGAGTATATTTATGCTGTGCAATTTTATGAGAATCACATATGTAATTAGAGTTGAGTGACTGAGAATGTGTGTTCTTTGTAATTTAAGGGCTATCAGTATGCCAGTCTGAGATAGACCTCTGAATCTTCCTATTTACATAGATTCCTGAAAGAAGAATGTGTAAGTCCTACCTGCTATAGAAACAGTACCTTCTCACTACTTGTCTTTCAAATGATGCAAGGAAGTTTGGGGCTTCTGATCCTTAATTTGTCCCCTAGAGATGAGATCAGCAGGGACTCAGTGTGTATTTGAAGAACCTTGTGATGAGGAGAGATCTTGATGAAAAATGAAGACTAGAACAGTTATTCCCTGAACAGGAAACCAGTAAAGGTGGACATTTCCTGATCCAAGGGAAGGCTGATTTCCTGCAGCTTTACTGGAACTCAATTTCAGCAGCCTCTGTGAGTTCAGGTTCTGGAGAAGCAGATATCATGACAGGATTAAAGGGTCAGATGTGCAAAAGATTACGGGGGAAGCACATGTGAAGGGTAAGTGGGAAGGAACAGACACAGTCAGAGTGATCCTGAGAATGGTATTCACAGTTTTGAGGTTCCATAGCTGTGAACAATAAAAGAGCTCAGAGAGGGAAATGCCCGCCTGAAGATCAGTTCTCAGACTGTTGTGATCATCTGATGGACAGTCTCCAAGCCAAATTTGCCTATTAGAGAAATACGGCACTGGGAAGGAATGTGCCAGCATCACTCCTCACACGGAGTTCACCTCAGAGCAGCAGCCCGGGGAAATGTGGCTCTGTGGCTCCTAGAGAAGCAGGTGGAGGCCATAATTCAACCTAATTCCATGCAGTGGGTTCTCTTGAAGTGAAATCTAAGTGGGATATCCCTGTCTGCCACAGTCCACCCCTGGGTTCATACATCCACTTCTTGCTCATTCTGGGAGTCACATTAGAATAATTTTAACTTTTGCTTCATCTCTTTATGTCTGACAGTCAGTTACTATGTCATGTAGACAAAACCATCATAATCCCTATAGTAACCTCTTGATTTTAAGGCTCAGCATGGGGAATGGTGGAAGTTTTAATCTCCCTGACTAATCAAAGAGGGTGGGATATCCGTGTTAATTCTATGTCTAGAGCACTTTGAAAAGTAGAGTAAGACTGCCTGCCTTCTTTCAAGATTGAAAGCTTCTTTGGAGACCTGGATACTGAAAGCAGCAGGAAGACCAGTAAGGACATTGCTATAAAAACTGCCGACTTGAACGACTACAAAACAATATGTAGCCTACCTGTTCAGTATAGTTGCTTTTCGGTGGTGTACGCACCACCATTGCAACAGTAACAGGAGGATCAGGATAGGCATGATATTATCTGTGGAATGGATATTTTGTTTTCATATAATTCACCATACAACTGCAGATTTTATAACCGACTACAAGACTGATTAGACTTTTTTGAAACATTCTTTAATGATAACATGATTTAAAATTCAGTGCGAAAATCTGGGCTTCATGGTACCTACACCTGTAATTCCAACACTGGTGAGCTGAGGCAAAGAGACTGCAATTTTGAGCACAACCAGATCAATTTAATGACTCACAAAATATTTTCAAAAAAAAAAAAAAGTGGAAGGGTGAGGATGGAGATGTAGCTCAATGTAGAAGCTCTGGGTACAATCCCCAGTACTGGAAAAAAAATAAATTCATCTTTTAAAATAGTGTTTCTGTGCAATTTGCAGCGAGTTTGCTTGGGGGCCATCTGCATGCAGAGTGGGAGTCAGTCAGCATAATTCATTTGTGCGAGGTTTTCAGCAAGCTCACCACACTGCTGGACTTCCCCACGTCCCACACTTGAGCAAGTGTTTTATTCCCATTTTTCTGAGTGTCCTTGTGTCCTTCAGGATTTGTTCTTCACTCATAAATGCACGTCACCTCTACCTTCTCTGAAATCCATAGCAACTCTCATCCAACTCTCACGCATCATCTCACTGTACTTTGTGTATTGATTTGCTGTCCTCTTCAGCCAAATAGAAAGATCCTTTACCATTCAAATTATTCTTTAAATGTATTTGAACTTGTTATCCACTAAATTTATTTTAATTCCATGTTTTCCAAGTGTTTATGGAAACATTACAGTAATTAACCAATGCAATAAGGTTAATGCAGTTGTAAAAGAAAATAAAGCCGAGGAAGAAAAAAGCCAACATCCAAGCGACAGTAATTGTGCTGAAATATCAACTTGGTTCTGCACAATCTGAGCAGTTAAATCAAATAGTAAACTATTATTTAGCCCTCATTATATCAAATAAAAGGAACAATATCTCTTTTAAAAAAGTGTTATTTACCTTGATACTAAATTTCATGTAACTATCATGCTGGATTTTATTCTCATAGTGAGCAGAATAATTGTTTCCTTAATTCACTCAGGAAATGTCTACTGAGGACTTCATTTGTTATTTGTCTTTGGGTGTTTCATTTTGCTGATTTGAAGGTAAAGGGGAGCAGTTCGAATAACTTGTTTTTTCAAGTTGGGTGAGGTTAGATAAGTAACTAGACCATTCATCCTGGATGATAAATATTTTAATAGAAATAAGATTGGAATTGCTATATATATATGAGCACCATCTCAGATAAAGAATGTTAAGGCAAACTCCTAGATGATGCTGATGTTGGAAACACATTTTAAAAGCCATTTGAAAGTTATCTCAGCAGAATGGGATTTGGTGGCAAAAAAGAGTAGTAACAAATGAGAGACCAGGGCCAAAAGCAGCATGTGCAAAGACCCACCAGCAAGAGAGAATAGGGTGTCTCAGGTACTAGGACTGAGATCAGAGTCTTAGTTGTGAAGGGATTCACATGCGAATTAAGTGATTTTTGCGGTCAAAATTTCTCATCAGTCAGAGAGCTGTGCATACTATGATGTCAGAAATTGCCATGAATAGACTGACAATTCTGAAATATTATAGAACATGTAATATGAGGATACAAATGAAAAAGGGAGCAAAACCCAAGCCTCAGAGGCATGTGAGGTGGCATCTGGAGCAGGTATAAGAGGAAAATAACAGTACTGCTCCCAGCAGAATGTTAAGCAAATATGCTTTCCATAATAAGAATAAATGGAATCATACTACCTGCCCCTTTTCATGACTTGCAACAAAACATGGGGCATTCTTCTGAAGCAAAGGTGATTGTGCGTATTTCTGATCTCCCATGGAAAGTTTTAATAATGGAATTTCTTTCTGTCTTCAAAAATTTGGTTAGAACTATCCTATGCTTGGATCTTCAATGAATATCCATCATTTGTTGAAGAAGATAGTCGGAGATTTGTCTCTCAAGAGACAGGACACCTCTACATAGCTAAGGTGGAGCCATCTGATGTGGGAAATTACACATGTGTGGTTACAAGTATGGTGACAAACGCCAGAGTCCTGGGCTCTCCAACTCCTTTGATGCTGCGTTCGGATGGTATGAAATGTTTTAAAGTCAAATTCGTGGTACAAATGGTGTGACAACAGGCAAAACCGAGTGAAAATACATTGGGAAGAATTGTTGTTTCCTTTCTTTCTTCATT
>PVJX010040086.1:0-15404 GCA_004027295.1 Dolichotis patagonum | reverse complement strand
TCCTGTGGGTGAAGGGCGGGGCTGCAGGTCCCAAACAGGCCTCTAAATATATGTATTTACATTTATATTTTCTAGTGTTTATAGAGATGAAAGCATAAAACTCAAAATTGTATGCCTGGAAAATGGAGCTTTTCAAAGGGTGATTATGACCAACAATGACATGGTAAAACCACAGTGAAAGAGTTCTATCAAGGTTTAAGTCAAGCAAAGAAGAAGCAAATCAAAGGAGGAAAATAATAGAGCAAAGAAATGCTTTTGTGGTGTGGAGAGAGAACTAATAGTCATTAGAAGGTGCTTAGCATATTTTTAGAGTAGAAGTAGATGGCAGAGGCCTGAACAGGCTCAGAAATTCTGAAATTAGTCCAGAGCAAACTGGGAGTTGAGGGAATTGATACTGAGGAATCAGCATAGAACTGAGATTTGGGTGATACTTTCTTCTTCTGTTCTCAGTTTCCTAATAACTTACCATAGCATCTGTACTTCCTTATTGAACTTAATTGTTGATATTTCCAAATTCTTCTATTGTTTCTCAAAATATAGTCTTAAGACTAGAAGCTTGGGGTTCACCAGGGAATCTGCTAGCAACACAGTCTCTGGCCCCACCCTAGGTCTCCTGCATTTTTAATAAGATGCCCAGGTGATTCCTATATACCTTACAGTTTGAGAAGTGACACTTTCATAGGCCTTCAGCTTTTAGCATGGTGCCTGGCATTTAATCGATGTTTAATGGAAGTTTATTGAGCTCCAGGTAGAGATGAAAAAGGTAACATCTTTCTAACACCAATGTCATGACCTAGAGCTAAACCGCTACAGTGATTACAGGAACCAAGAAAAATCATCTGCATTGGCCCAGGGACGGAAGTTAAGCAGAGCAAACAAAGTGATTAAGGATTGGAGCCAGTGTAGCCGGAGTGCAGTGTAAGAATCAGCCCATGGAGCCCCAGCATACATATAATGAAACACCTCTCCCAGCAGTGCAGTGTGTCAAGTTCTTAAAGTAAATCATTTGTTGTCCCCTACAGTGAGGGAAACTATGTCTGACAATGGGAAAGGCCTGACAGGGAAGAGCAGGTAATCCTACCCCACTTTTGGGGGGTAGGGTGGGGTTATTAGGGAACTTTGTTTAGAGAATCACTCAAGGATCTTAAATTGCAAAAGGACTGAGTAGAAGAGGTCTCTGCCTCCTGGACTGTACTTTCAGATGCTCCACAAATTGGTACATACACAAGTAATAATCATAATACCTGCTTTTGGAGTGGATTCTACGCCATTGGATAAGCTGACAATGACTTTGAAGTGCTGGCTTAAAATATAAGTTTAAAATATTCATTTCCTAGATGTTAAAAAATCATATTGCTGTGTTTTAACTTAGTTTCGATAAGAGAGAATCATCTTTCATCTTTTTTTTCCTTCCATACACCCTACCTATAATTCTTATCTAAGCTTTCTCATAATCAGAGCCTTCACAAATGAGTTGGTAAATTTATAGGGGAGGTCGAAGGGAGCACCCAATCCCCTTTTTGCTTTCCTACCCACTCTGCCCCATAAGGGAACAGTGTTTTCCCTCTGGGCAAAGCTGCGTTCAGGGTGCTGTGCTGGAAACAAGAGTCCTGAACACTCACAGACGTTGAACCTGTCAGCACCTTGATCTTGGACCTGCAAGCCTCCAGTCCTGTAAGAAATACACTTCCACTATTTGAAATCACGCAGTCTGTGACAGTTTGTCATAGCAGCAGGACAGGACTGCAGTCCTTACCCCTTTCTTACTGCTTCATTTCCTATAACACAGTCCTCATTTCTCCCTCTTCCAGCTACCACTCACAGATGCTGCTCTGTTCATCTCTACGTATGAGATTTCCTTCAGGGTCCACACCATCTCTTTTCTGCTTAATACCATCTGATTCTCCATGGTAGAAAGACCTTTTATTCCTTCACATTCTTGTTGCTTACATTACTTACATATTGTATGGTATTTTAGTTACAGAAAGTAACTTTCACTTTTATGTCCCACTTTACACAAAATGCTTAATGATAATAAAATTATGAGACTATTTATTGAGAGTTTACCACTGCCAGGTATATTTACATTGAACATCTTACCTGTATTATCTCATGTTTTCATCACACTAGATGTAAAGATGTAAATATTTCTTCTTTTAAAAAATAGTAAACAAATCAAGGAAGGATTAGTGATGTGCACTAAATCAAAACCCAAATTCTATATTTTTAAAATGTATGCTGTTTCTCTAATGTAATATTTTGTAAAGTCAGTATTACATTTTTTTTTAAAAAAAACTCATTTGTAAAATTTGGGAAGTGCCCTATAACACTGCTTTTCTCACATCTCTTTATTTTTCAAATTTGACCTTAATATGCAAAGTTGGGTTTTCTATGTTGATTAATGGGGTTTTTATGTTGATTACCTGGCTATCTGCTTCAAACTTTCCCATTTTACCTTATCTATGTATTTTATTTGCTCAACAACAGTGGATACCTGAATCAACTGCTTGTATATGTTAAGCCTGCAGTGTGTTTTATTATCTCTGTAACAGTTGGTAGGTGGGTGGAGCAGTTTAATGACTCAAGTCTGAGGGTTGTGTCTCTGCAGTTCTCTTGATTGTTTCTTGGTTGAAGTGTGGTTGCTGTAACTCCACACAAACATTCAGAGGTGGTAAAAAGGAATATGCAAGGCAAAGTTTCTTTTCATCATCTCTTTATTATCAGGAAGAAAAACCTCTCCCAGAAGATTTTCCAGATATCTGGTTCCATTTCAATGGCCAGAATTGGATTACATGCTTGCTTCAGACCACTAGCCCCATCCTGTCAGATACTGAATTTCCTGATATGTGATCTAAATTGAGATACTGCTAGTAAGAAAGAAAGAAATGAGCTTTCACTCATCAACTTAAATGGTCTCCCAGATGAGTAACACAGTCATGAAAAAAAGGAGCATGGTTCCAGCACTTGTGGAAGCTGACTTCGAGCAAGAGAGACAGCTATTACATTTTTTTTAAATTTATACATTTTGATGAGTGATACAACAGAAAAGAAGCTGAAACTGTGAAGTATACTGATGTCTGCCTAAGGCACGGCATGACTTCTCTATGGAATGACATTTAAACAGAGACCAAAGATGGAGAATGAATCAACCATATGTACAACGAAGAGGACAGTGCAGAAGCAAGTAGAAAGAAATGGAGGGGATGCTGGAGAAAAGAAAGGAAAGCAAGAGTGGCTGCTAATTAGTTGTTAGCAAGACAGAAAGGAGGTGGAGACTTCCTGCTGGCCACGAAAACTCATTCCTCTCTTCTATGGCACTAGAATAGAGCAGGTAAATGGGGCCAATATGGTTACATGTGACAGTGAGAGAGTAGCACATACAACATGGATACAGGGGATAAAGAGAGAACTTGCCGCACACGGGACAGAGGGTGACTGTGCAATATTTGTCATGCCATTCAGAATGATATACAATTATAACTGTGAGTTATTTCTGGGAGTGTCTGTTTAATATTGTTGGACTACAGTTGAATGTGGTAACTGAAACTATGAAAGCAGGGAAAAGGAGGACTAATGTATTACCAATGGCTGTTTTAGGACCACAAAGGGATCATGAGAGAACCATTTTAAGATTGTGTCTTCATTTGTAAAATAGAGATAACACTAGTTTTAAGATTATAAGTGTCTTCATTTGTAAAAGAGAGATAACACTAGTACCTCAGAAAGCATGAAACTGACACTTTGGAGACCAGTGCAAAAAAGATTAAAGGAAGCAAAGCCCTTGATGACATGGTTGAGATGCCAAATCTACCAAACTAAGCTTTCTATTATGTGAGTTAATACATTTCCTTTTTGTTTAGTCAGTTTAATTTAGGATTTTTGTTACTTACAGCTGGAAACATCTTATCTGATACAGTGATATATGAAGGCTGCTTCTATTTTTTAATTGTCAGAGAGTCACCAATTTATTGTAAGTTCTCAAGAAAGATTATTTGTATGAAGTATTGTTCAACCAGTGTTGGAAAGCACTTTTCTAATAAAATGGAATCAGCAACCTAATCTTATAAGACAACAACAAAAAATCACTTTAAGAATAATGGATTAAGCATTTTACTTATCTGAAGATGAATATATATTTCCCATTAATATATTCTCCTATAATTCAAGTCATATTTTAATATTAAAACCTCATTGAAACTAATTTTTTGAATTCTCATTTGGAATAAAAAATGCAAATATTGAAAGTCTGTATCTTATCCTTCCCTCAACCTTGAGTAATTGCAATGACTGAAAATTAGATCCATGAGAAGAACATCTTGAATATTAAATATGCAAAATACTACACACAAAAAAATGCCCACACAACTCAATGGTTTGACTAGCTAAAATATTGGTATCTTAATCTCATTTAGAAAATTGATCTGTTAAAGTATGATGATGCTTAATACTTCAGTAATTTTATTTACTACTGGAACATTGAGGTGGTGGAAGCAATGTTAATCTAGCAATCAAGAGCTATATTTATCAGTTTCATCCTTGCCAGTCCTGTAGTCTCAGCTACATAATTAAAGTTTTGTTACTTTATCTAGCAAAGTAAGGAGGAATGAGTAAGCTGTAAAGTTCTTCCAGTTTTATAATTCTATAATTTGAATTTATGCTAAGTTTCTAAGGTAAAAATAACTATAGGCACATTTTATATTATATGTAATGTACTCTATTTCCAATTTCAAACTGGTAATTGCTTGCAATTCATAACTTAGTGCCTTTTCAAACAGTTCTCTTAGAATTATTTACTAGGAGCAGGTGGGAAGCTTCCATATAGATGTTTTAATTAAAATACTTGCATACCATGCACTAGAACCATGTTTCAAAGAGAGGTGCAAATGGCTTGTCACAATGAGAAAGAAAATTTCTTCTTGTGGTGATTAGAAATAGGATTACAATTAAGCATGATTCTTAAACCAGCAATGCATTTCATAAACCGCGAGACTATCATTAACAACATTCTTATTAAAAGCGCTATTTTGACATTTTCACTTATACTGTGTGTACGTGACATTTTCACTTAAACTGTGGTACGTGATTCATCCAGAGGATTAGTTTTGTGGCATGAAGTTTATAGAATTTGGTCTGTGATGCATTATCTTCTATGGCAATCTTGCTATGTTGGTACAGTACCCAAAACTGCACGCACAGAGGTGAGCAGCAAATTAATGAATGTTATACTTACTTCCTTTGATCTGTGTTCCTTAGTTCCCTCTTCACCACCCTCCCCACCCCTCCTCCAGTGAAAGATGTATATATTTACATGGCTGTTAATCCAGGACATTTTCTTCGTAAACTCACATCTTCCGTAATTTTTACAGGCAGCAGTACTTAACCTTTGACTTGATAAATATGATTCAATTGAGTTAAACGGCTGCTATTCTAGAACTTAAAAGGTAAAATGCCAATATAAATATGTGGTAATTATCACCAGAACTGTTCATTTTTAACTATTAAATTTAAACAAAAAGCAATTGCTGTTTGTTCATGCAAAACAAACAGTGCCTGCTTAAGATCTTTTGATTAATCTGCTTCCCCAAGTGCAGATTCAGGAGAAAACATTGCCTCAGGCTCAGCACACACATCCATGAAAAGAAAAAAGCTTTGCTGTTTCAGGAGACTGTTAGAATTTTCCCAAAGAAGAAACCTAATGTTAAATAATGCAGGATCAAGTGGGGGAGGCAAACCAACTTTCAGGTGTAGACCAACACATCTAAGGCTTAGCAGGCATCCCGTTCTAGAATAAGTATAGAAAAGAAAATGGGTGCTTTGTTGTTGTTGGGGGCAATAGTCAAATAGGTACAAGTAGAGGAATCACAGGGAAGGAACCTGTTATTCCCAATCATCTGAAATAAGGTTATGAGAAAGAAAACACTAACTAAATCTTAACTAAATCTTTAGAAGCCTAGACACATGTACCTGGGGCTGTGATTAGTAGAGTGAATCATCTGGGACAATAGTAAGGGGTGGGAGTGGTTAGTAGCATTAAGATCATAGAAGTCTATTTTTGTAAACACTCATTGCCCCCTTGCTTCTCAAGCATCTCAACTAGAAAGAAACACAAAAAATTACAAAATGCCAGATTTGGTTGGCATTCTTATAGAAACTGATACAAAGGTAGAGATGGATGCTGAGAACATAATACAAAAATCAATGTCTTGTCAGAGAGCTGTGGGAAACCAGAGGGGCCTCTGGAAGGCACAGAATGGATCAGGAACTTCTATCTGACCTGAGGTGAAAAATATACTGACTCTTATGTTTATGTCTAGTTGTCCCCCCAAAGCCTTTTGCAGTCAAGGTGGTGGCTGAATCTAGAGTTTGTGATTGATTCATTGTCTAGTGCTGGGATTATGAGTGTGACTGCTACACCTGCCCTGGGGCAGGTGCCTACATACAACATAAGGGACAGAAAGTCTCTACACTCCTCCCTCTTTGATTTTGTTGCTTTTGCTGTTTTCTGCCACAATAAACTGTTGCCCTCTGCCTTGGGCCCATCTGATTATGGTGGCTGAAACCTCCACAAACTGTGAGCTAAATAAATCTTTCCTTCCTTAATTTTGGGCATTGGGTAATTTGTCTCAGCAATGAGAGAAAAGTAACCAAGACACCGATTATTACATTTTAGGGACTGCCTGTGGTCTTTTATATCACCAGTGTTACCACATCAACAGGTCAGGGACTTGGCCTAATCCTTGGGAATGGGGCTGGTAGGAAAAAGGGGATGGGCACATCCTAGCTGCTGACAGGAGATATGGACTGAGGTCCCACAGGGAATCAGGGCCTGGTCCAGTGTGTGCGCCGTTAAAAGTTGTACATCTGTATGTGTATGTGCATGTGTGAGAGGACAGGGAAGAGGAACCTTAAATATCCAGACAGATGCCACATAGCTCCACTGGAGTTATTTAGGGGCTTCATCTTGGTGGATTCATGGTTCGCTTAGTGATTTTATCTCGTTTAAATATTTCATATCTTATTGGTTTCTTGGATGAGAAGGTTGATATGCAGATTCACTATCTTCTCACTCAATTTTGAGGAAAAGCAGAGCAACCTGTAGGTGACAGGAGTCACTGACACAAATTGGAAAAGGGGTAAGACAAGGGCAGGAATTAATATCAAAATGGACAGTATTCAATTTCTGAAGAGGCAGATAAGAGTTATGTATGACAACTCATTACAGAATCAGTCATGAAAATATATGATCAAATACCATTATGTGACAATGATTGGATAAAAATCAGGGCATTGGCTCAGACAGTAAATAAATGTAAAATAATATGGGGAAAAAACCATCTTAGGTATGGAGGAAACAAAGAGGAATTACTGTTGTAGAGGAGGCTCGTGAATGGTGGAGAAATACATGAATTAAAGGAAAATTGGAGACTCATATGCTCTGTTAGTTGCAAAAACTGTCTGATGGGCTCCTAGAGAGGATAGTCAACTCTGCCTGGGAGCTAGGGCTAGTCTCCAGGAGTCAAAGTGATGTCAAATGGGATGTCAGTATACATTCACACACAGAGAAGCAGGTGCTGTCCAGGGAATCCTGGATAACCAAATTCTTTTTCAAGCAGGGATCCTGGTTGCCAAAGTCCTTCAGGTAAATGTATGTACAGAATGGATGGTCATCTTGGCTCTAATCCCGCTGAAGTACGTGTTAGGACAGACCACTGGGATTCTGCAAGTGAAGATGCCTAGAAAAAAAGTAGCCCTAAAGCCCTTTTTTGCCTTCTCTGCTCTCTGCTTCACCCTGACTCCCATCCAAGAACAGAATTTCCCTCAAGCCCCGCCAGGTCCAGGGTGCTGGGGCATCTCCAAGACCACTGCACCTGCCAGCAGCAAATGAGGGAATCTACACAACTGTCTGTGAAACAGACTCATATTTTGACCTCATTTTTCAGCCCTAGAAAAAGCTCCTTTCCTCTCATGGTAATCAATAAAATGCCTTTAAAATGACCATATTTCACAATATTCTTAGGGCTCAGGGGAGAGATGTGGGGAACAACAGGAAGTGCAGGAGCCCTGACTTCTGAGAAGAAGCTAAGAGTGCTGGATGAGTGAGACTGTGATGCATGAAGGCAACCAGAGTGAGCGTTCTTAGGGGAGGACACCTTGTGTCAGAGATAGAGGGGGTCAGAAATCCTAGCATTCTGAAGGCATGTAGTACAGATAGACCCCGGGATGTGAGGAAGGATTGTGGAGGAAAGCACAAGAAGAGAAACAGCTTGGCATCATTTTGTAGAGAAGGGTGGGCTATCAGGCAATCAAAAGTAGAAGTGACAGGATAAGGTGCTTGCTGGAGAACCACCACTTGCTTACATAAGCAGGCCATTTTATGGCCATGGTACAGTTTACGTGCCACCCTCTTCATTCTCATTCAGTCCTGTAACTTAACTAAATGAGATTAGTGAGTGATTAACTACATACTGCAAATTGGAATGTGTTGGAGAGTGTCCAGAAGGAATAAGGTTTTGGTAGAACAAGAGCAGTACTGTAGTCTGGAGAGGAAAACACCAGGCCCACTGGACTGAAACTCGGGTTAAGACAAGAGAAGCACGCACTGCATTTGAACCTTGCCGGAATGAACACTGGGGTGAGGAATCAGTTTAGCGAAAGGAAGAGAATTGAGATGAATCTGCTTGGTTCAGGCCCTGGAAAGGGAGTGAGCAAGGGTGGATCATTTTTTAAGAGCAGTTTAGAACAAATTGACACAGAATGACTCTCAACTTAGCCCTGTAGAAAGATTATATCGAGATTTTGAGGGAGGGGCCTGCAATGGCTATCTATGGCTGCATAACAAATTACCTCAATAGTTAGGGATTTAAAGCAATAGTATCTCTCATAGTTCATTTAGAGTCAGAAATCTGGGATGCCTTAGCTGGATCTTCTGCTTCAGGGTTTCTCACAGGCTGCAATTAGGGTGTCCACTGAGCTGTAGAAACCTCGAGGCTCCTCTGGGGTAATACCCACTTCCACACTCATACAGTTGTTGGCAGAGTTCAGCTTTCTTGTGGATTGTTGGCCCGAGGCTGGCTTTAGCTCCTTACAAGGTGGACGTCTCCATAGGTGGCTCACAGTATGGTAAATGGTGGCCATCTGAGGGTGAGTGAATCAGAAATCAGAGCCTTTTTGTGACCTAATATTGGAAATGTGGTCGCATTATTTTGCTACATTCTATTGGTTAGCAGCCAGTCACTATTCCAGACCATTTTCAAGAGGAGAGGATAACACATTCATGTGAACAGGTGGAAATTATTGAGGATCATCTTGGAAGATAGCACAAGCCACTAACCATAAAACACAGAGAGAGTAAGACCCACTAAAAATCTGTCTCACGTTGAAGGCAACATTAGAAACAGCCTGAGGTTATCAAAAAGAGGGAACATGAGAGGCTGAGAAGGGAATCTTTCCACTTAGGTACTGAAAATAGTGTAGGAAATAGAGCAAACTCTAGAAGATAGGAAAGAAGAAATACTGCTAGGATTTCTCTGGAAATTTGTATAACATCTGCTGAGGAAAGAATTATTATATTAAAATTTTGCTTTGATGCAAAGCTTATTAATCAGAATTCTGCATATTGGGGTTAAACAGTCACAGCTGGGATGCAGGCTCTCTCCGTAAGGCTGGTAAGATAATTTCTGATAGTTTCCAGATTCTCATTCTCCTATTGAGTAATGACAACATTTTTCTACCCGTAACATAGGGTAGTTGTAGAAGAGGGTTGGCATGCCGGCTACTAGACCAATACTTATATCCAGGAAGGCACAGCATCACACTGGCTCTCCCTGAGACTCAAGCCCACTTGTGTGACGAAGACTGACTTCCCTGTTTTACTAGGTAATACTATTAACATTTTCTAACAGGCACATGGAAAGATTGTGCGTTCCGGTTCCAGTGAAGTAACTTATAGCCAAGAGACTTTCTTTGACTAATAAAAGTGAGAAGTAATGGGTGTCACTTTTTAAGAACAGCTTTATTCACCTAGAATTTATATATCATATAATTCACCTTCTTTAATTATAAAATTCAACAGTTTTTTAATAGATTCACAAATTTGTGCAACTGTCATTAATTCTAGAATATTTTCACCACACACCTTCTCCCCAAAATCCCACATACCTTAGCAGTCACCTTCTATTTCTCCCTCCTGTCCTCCTCTGGCTGCTGCTAGAGTAGTTTCTGTGTTTATGGATTTGCTTACTCTGGAAAATTCATACGATACTGGCTTCTTTCACATGATGTTTCAAGGTGTACGCATTCTGTGTCACATATCAGTATCTCGTTCCTCTTTATGATGAAAATATTCTATTTTATGGTATACCACATCATGTTTACTTATCAATTCATGGACAGTTGGATCATTTCTGCTTTGGGGCTATTATGACAAACGCTGTCATGATCGTTTTTAAAGAAGTTTTCAGGTGGACATATGTTTTAGTTCTCATGGCTATATGTGCAGGAATGTGATTACTGAGTGTATGCTTTTTCTGAAGAAATCACTAAATTTCGTGGTTCTTTTGGGAGAGCCACCAATGAAACAATGAAGTATTTTCCAAAACACATCATTTTACATTCCCACCAACAATGTTTGTTGCTAATTTCTCCACCAATATCACTTATTTTCTGTCTTTTACATTAGCTATCTTTTGTAGTATCTTATGATTTTGTTTTGCATTTCCCTAATGACCAATAATGTTGAACATATTTTCACCTCCTTATTTACCATTTGTAAATCCTCATTGGAGAAATATCTATTCAATTCCTTTCCCTAGTTTTTAATTAGGTTTCCTTGTAATTATTGTTGTAAGAGTCCTTAATATGTTCTGGATTTTAGTCTTTTGTCACATATATGATTTGCAAATCTTCTCTCTCATTTCTTTGGTTATCTTACTTTCTTAATACTATCCCCTAAAGCTCAAATTGTTAAAATTTTATGAAGTACAACTTATAGATTTTTTTGTTGTTTGTATTACATATAAGAAATCATTTTTCACTGTATATAAGGAATCTGAGCTAGATGTGGTGGTGCATACCTGGAACCACAGCACTTGGGAGGCTGAGGCAGAAGGACTGTTGTGAGTTCAAAGCCAGCCTGGGCTGCACAGTGAGTACAAGGCCAGCCTGAGCAACACAGCAAGACCCAGTCTCAAAAAACAAAACAATGAAAAATAAGAAGAAACCTGAAGCTATTGAGATTTATTCATTACTATGCTACAGGTTTTATAATTTTAGATTTTACATTTAGTTTACATTTGCATTTTACTTTCAGTTTTCACAGTTAGATTTATGATCCATTTTGAGTTAATTTTTGTATATGATATGAAGTAGTGATTCAACTTTCTCCTTCTTTATATGCATATCTGGTCCCAACTCCAATTGTTGTGGAGACATTTCTTCCTCACAGAATGATGTTGGTACTGTTTTCAAAACCAGCTAATCACTTATATAAGGATTTACCTCTGAGATCTCAATTCTGCTTCATGGATCTGTATGTCTCGCTTTATGCCACTACTTGTGTGCCATTTTTATGTGGAAGTTTTAAGAGGTAGGGCTGTGGAGTTAGTTCAGTAGTAGAATGTTTGCCTAGCATGCATGAAGCCCTGGGTTGGATCTCCAGTGCCACACAAAAAAAATTCTTTTACTCTTTTAAGAGCCAGTGGATAGTTTTATCATGCTTTACCCTCAGCATGTTCACTGGAAATTCCTTCAGAAGAGGTTGACATCTTAGTCTGGGTTCCAGAGGGATGTTAACATGGAGAAGAGCTCTAAGCCAAAGCACTCTAAGCATACAGCATAAATAAGGATTAAAATTTTGTTTGAACTTTTCAACATACAGAGACTGTACTAGCTTATCTGTCAAAGGTAATGCTATAATTAACCACACCACAGGAGGAAAATGAAGTCCACAAAAAGGACAGAAAATGAGAGAGTGTGCTGGACACGGACAATTTTAGCTATACTGTTAAACCCTAATGGTGATGAGTTACCCTTTATTGCTTTTTATTTCTGGAAGTGCCTGGGAAAATCTTGGTTACTTTCCAAAGTCAGTCACATGGCTAACTACTCTGTCCTGGCTACTGGAGTGCTAGTGATTCAGAATATATAATGGGATCCCTACTATCAAGATCTTACACTTCAGTGGGAGACACAGAATATATACATGTAAAAGAAAGAACGACAAACTACCATACAATAAGTGTGCTGGAAAGGATTAAAAGAGAAGAAACTAGAGCAAGCTAGGATAACTAAGAAGGGCTTCGCCGTACTGCGACTTTAAGCTATGTCTGAAGGAAGAATAAGAACTTAGGTAATCAAAGAGGAAAAGAAAGATGCATTGGTACGTCTGAGTAATGAAGTAGGCAAAGAAATCCCATCTTCCTTGGGAGACAATGAATAGACCCATTTACCTGGAACGAGAGGATCTGCTGAGAAGTAATTTAAACAGTTTGGGGGCTAAATTGAAGAAGTCTGAAAATGAAGAGCCTAAGTTATTCTGGAGGCCGTGGAGAAATAATGAAAGTCTTTTTGCAGGGAAAATGATGTTTTGTGAAATTAATCTTATGGTACTGAGATCAGAAGCAATGAAGGTAAGTTGACTTCCTCACCTGTCAAATGCCATTAAAGGTAGCTCTTTAATGTGTCTGATCACCTTAACTCATCAGTACCATCTGTAGAGACCTAGAAATGCTCATTACAGTTGTCTCTCTGTGTCTGAAGGTTCTACAACCAACCTCAGATCAAAAATATGTTTAAAAACTATCTATACTGAACATGTGTAGAGTTTTTTCTTTATTAGTCCTTAAACAATACAACCACCATTTACATAGCATTTTACATTGTATAACTACTTAAAGAAACGTTATTTAGAATATACAAGAGAATGTGTCTAGGCAATAGAACAGGCAAATACTGTTCTATTTTGATAAGGGACTTGAGCATCCGTAGATTTTGGGGTCTTCAGGGGGACCCAGACTGAGTCCCATCAGATATCGAAGGATGAATCTATTTCACTGTCATGCTCTATACTACAAGTAGATTAGCTTAATATTGGTGTTTACTACACTGGGTACCAGAGTGCCAGTACACTGGGTGAAATGGTGTATCAAAATGGAAAAAAAATCCCATAAGTTTATGGATTCATTAGGGCACTACAAACAGATTCAGTAGACAAATGGTAGAAATTAATAGGAAAAGGAATTGAAGACTTAACCATCTGAATGTGGCAATCATGAGCTGTTTTGAGTGAGAGTTAGCAAATATTTTCCCAACTGTCAGTTCTAAGAAGCATGCAAACAGATTCTGTGTAAGTGAATGCAGCAGTGAACCTGAGTCTCTGTTAAACTGCAGAGAAATGAAATAAGCTGATTTTAAATTTCTAAAGGGAACTTAAACCACCTGCTAAGTTGTAGAATTTAATTTGCAAGATGAATACTTGGCAATGTGACACTTCTTTCATAGCTTCATTTGCTGTTTTAATAAAAATGTTCACAATGCTTTTGTTCCATCTGTTAGAGAGAGTGAAAACAGCTAACTGCTATTCAAACAACAAAAAATACAGCTTCCTAGAAAACTGTATCTAGTGGGCCAAAATGTGAGGAGGTATTTATAAATTTTAAACTTCTGCCTTGCTTCTAAAAAATGTTATAGTAATTGTGCTGCATCTTGGACTCAACATATAAATAATTTATGCAAAAATTTAAAATTTAAATTATTCCTCCACACTCCAAATGCAAACAAATGCTTTCAAAGTTATCACGACCATGAATCTTACTGCAGCAAGCTACAGATTTTCATTATAACAATTTGTAAGCAAATATTTGGTTATTTTTATAAGCCACAAATCTGGATGAAGGAGGAAGTGATGTATAATAAACAAAAACTGTGCAAACCACGAAGTATGTTTGTTGCTACATTTCCAGAGTGGTGATAACAATAAGCTATAGCACAACAGCCTCCTTACTATGTTGATTGAATTTCTTTAGTTTCCCCCCAAGAATAGATCAAGATTTTACAACTTTCAATAACTCTCAAGCACTAACTCCAGGTTGGCATGCATTCAGTACAATCTATGTGTTTACTCAGTCAAAAAAGTACAACTGTAGTCAATGTCACATCAAAGAGAGACAATGAGCAGAGAAATGGGAACACGGCATAAAAAAAGAGAAACAAGAGCCCTTTCAGCTCTCTGTTCTATGGAATTATCCCAGGCATTAGGATTCATTTGTCTTGCCTCAGAGTACTGGATAAAACTGAACTGGAGAAGAGCAAAGGCTTACAGCGACATATGGGAGGGTCTGTAAAAGGCCCTGATGTGTTTTCCATTTTTCCTCCTTCTGTAAGGAAACTGTTTTCATCTTTTCTGCAAAGAGGTAGGGTATGAGAATCTTACCTTATGATTCAGTGTGGTGTTTGGTTCAAGATGTCATGGTCTCGGCTCAGTTCAATAGGTACTGAGCGTTAGTCTCTCTGAATAATAGTTTTATATATCTAAGTTTAAATCTAGCCCAGTGGTGGTGAACCTATAGCAGGTGTGTTTTTTGTTTTTCTTATAAGAAAAAAGATATTAATGTGTGAGTTGTAAATTGAAATCTCAGAATTCAGGTGTAATTGCGTGTTGGCACTTTGTGATAAATAAGTGGGTTTTGGATTATAGTTAGGGCACCTGGTCTCTAAATGTTTCACCATCACTGATCTGGGTGCCCCAGGTTAAATGATTAGCTAGCCAGTCAGTTGGTTGCCCATAGAACAGGAAACAGGCACAATATTTCCTTCTGATCACTCCAAATTTTATTTAATTTAAATTTCAAATTAAGAAGGAAATGAAAAATAATTTTATTCTTTAGCTAGTCATTTCATAACCATCACCAGAGCAACAGAATTCATGTCTCACTGCCAATTTTAAGATGGGCTGGAAGCACCCAAAGGAAGATAACTATGCTAACTACAAAGAGAAGAATTATTTTCCATACACTTAGTGAAGCTTAGATTCGGAGACTGGGTTCCAATTACATACTCACTGGAAAAGTTTTAGAATACGTTTGATTCTAAATCTTCTCTGAAAGAACATGTACAATAATTGCCCTATCTAGTGCATAAGATATTCATAGGATAAGAATAAAAACAAGAGCATGCATATACAAAGTTCACAATATAAAAAATTTAAAATAAGTAAAGAGATTAGGAAAGAGAATATAATAAATAAAATAAAAAGGACAAAATAAATTTTGCATGTGCTGACAATTTAGAAATTAACTAGCTAACAAATTGGGACAGTATCGGGGAGAATACCCTATAATATCTCATCTATAATAGCTGAAAGTCATACTTACTATTTCAAATAATACATACACATACTGGAAGTAAAA
>PVJX010040085.1:0-15394 GCA_004027295.1 Dolichotis patagonum | reverse complement strand
ATTCACATGAAACAACCTAGTATGGAATTGATCTGAGCAGGATGAGGAGGGCATTACAGGTCTTCAAGACCAGACATTAGGGAAGCCGTGAATGGCTGTCATAATGTCTCGCATTCTCCTCAAAACAGCTGTCCATACCTTCATGTGTGTTGAACTTAGACAAGGCAAAGCAAGCTAAGATCACTTTGAACAAAAAGTGTATATCTCTAGCCTTGTGAATTTTTTAAAGTAAATATATTAAATAGAAATAGTATTCTTTCTTTTTAATCTATTCTTTAGATTAAAAATAAGAATCAGAGAGGTTAAATGGCGTGGTCAAGATTCAGCAAGTAAATTGAATGATAAAACAGGGGCTCTAACCCATTAACTGCAAATTTCATACTGGCTTACACGTTTACAGTGTGGCCACCTAGAATATTAGCACACATAGATGAAATCCTAAGATGATATTTTAAAATTCTCACTTCCAACTTTTCCATTTCCATCTACAATATTAAAACTTTTCTTCAGAGTTGTCAAGAAATACTACATTTGACCTGTACTTCTTCCTTTTCTTTCCATTCCTGTGTTGGAGATGCTAACATATAATAAGAAGAGATAATGTGGACTCCAGAAGAAAAGAGAATTAAAGGATAAGAACAGGACCAGGAGGACATTTGCTCCTCAGAGTTGCTCTGGGGGACTTAATGGGAGGGTGGGTGTATGGTCTGAAGTGATGAGAAGAATGAAGCAAATTGTTTTTGAAAGAACTTTGTTTTATGATCTTTGGAACAATGTGGAAACTCTGGGACGGAAAGGTATAATTTAGCAGAGGTCCTAATAGGCTTGCTTTTATTGAGTGGGCAGGAGTGCTTTGTAATTAGTGTGCCAGTTACTTGTAAATTAGTGTGTGTAAAATGTCTGGCAGTCTCTCTGTCAGCCCTTTAATATTTTGAAGTTGTTCTCACGGAAACCACATTTACATTTGCAATGTACTTTCCCCTTTAAAAAGTCCTAAAGAAATGTAAATTTCTCTGTCTTCTCCAACAAGACTACAAAGGCTGATTTTTATGATACCATGAGGAGATTATTTTGTATTATCATTACTTTTCCCCCAGTGAGGGTTGTCGTAAGAGATGAGCTATTATATTTAAATCATGACTGAGTTCTCCAGAGAGGCCAAAGTAAAACCAAGCTTCTACCAAGTGAGTTCTCGCCCCAATTCATGCTGATTCTGCAACAGGCATCATCTCTGTTGGTCCCTAAGAAAGATGCCAGTGTGCTTCACATCACAGAAAAGTTTGCTGAGGACTCTTTTGGTACAAGTAACAAAACCCACCTAAAAACCATTCAGGAAAAAAGAGAGATGGAGGCTACTCAAGGGCTCACATAGTGGAACCACAGGTAGCAAATGTGGAGTTGGCCCCAAGGTCTGTGGGATCAGTAGACAAAAGAGTAGCATCTCTCTCTCTCTCTTTCTTTCTCTCTCTCTCCCTCTTTTCATTTATATACTTGTATATTTCCTAGCAGATCAAAGCTGTCATATCAAATCTTCCCCATTTTCTCTTTCTCCTTCAGGATTTAGCCCCTCTTTCAGGTACCCGTGAAGCCTCAAGAAATTTGTATAGAAGAGATTTATAAAATACACCTTCTAAATACTGTGTATGTAGACCTAGTTAAAATTGTTGAAGCTAAGTGAGGGTAAGCAGCCATTCATTGTCTTGGTATCTCTACTTTTATGTTTAAAATTGCCCATATGAAAAACTGTTTTGAAAAAGATTCTAAAAGTTAGAATTTAAGTCCAAAGTTGTCTTAGAAATCTGCAAATATCTTTACCTTGAAGTTGTTTTTCAAGCAGAAGGATCTCCTCTCTAGATGGGACCCTTCTGATGGTCCTAGAGCTCCAGTTTGCCCTGGGAGCGTCCAGCTCAGTGTAGGCTTCAGAACTGGGCTCCCTATGACATCATTCCACCCAGCAGGGTGCCCCCCTCTGACCACGGGGAAAATGGGGTGAACAGGAATGACTTTACCACTTTGATCATTCCCCTCTACTGAATTTGGAATTACCAGGAAGGTGACTCAACTTGTATTTGTATAAAAGATACGTTTGCTCTGGGCATATTTGGTGGAAAGTTTCCAATGTTTATATTTCAGGAAAAAACTATGAAATATGACTCTGGTCTTTAAATTCTCATGTGTGGCAGATCATGTTACAGGTGTTAGATGGCCTCTTGCCAGCATGCACACCAAAGTTTTTGAGGGACTTGCACTGTTTGTCTTTGTATAAAGGAGTATAAAGAAGATATCATGATGGTTGAGGTTTAAATATCAGTTACAATATGGTCTTGATAGTTCTCTTTAAGTCCTCACTCTATCTGTGGTAAGAAAGATAGGAATAGCTGTTAACTTCTCATAACTAAGCCTTATACTTAGGACCTTAGCAAGTTCTACCTGGGAATGCCTGTGTACAGCCTGTAAATTCAGTTCCAAATCTCTATCATCTCTTTAAGTAGTCATTGAACCAAGACAGAGACTCTGTGTTACAGGATTGATGGTTTCCAGCATTAAGTGAACTATTCTGAATTAGAGCTCAGGTCTAAAACATGAATATTTACTAGTTAAAACCCTTGGCAGGAAGAACACTGTTGCATGTGTATTTAGAGCAGGCAAGGGTGGAAAAAAGCCAACAATAGGTATAATATTTAGCAATGCCGTCTGGTGGATGTCACTAAGCCATATCCATGTTAGCATTTCCTTCCTTCCTCCCTCAGTCTCTTTGTCTTAAATGCTTGGCTTTGTGAAAGAAGAAAATGTTTGCTGTAAATGCTGACATTGAGGCCTGGGAGTGGAATGACAAACTCTCTTGTAAGCGCAAAGTGTTATTCTGCCATAAAACATAAAGCAAATGAAAGTTGGCTTAAGCCAAGAACAGTAGCCTTTCATTTCCTAGGTTTACTCTAACTGAAAATCTTCATGAAAAGCTACTAATTATTCTTTACCTTGTGATTAATAACAGGAGGATGCAGTGGAAATACGTCCCATACCAGAATGTCCTAAGGAGCATCTGGGTAATAGAATATTGGTCAAGTTTCTGACGCTGAAGTAAGTATTAGCAAAGACATTAACTGCTGTGCTGATGTTTGCTTTGATTTTTAGATACAAACTGTTACATCATCAGAACATGAATCACGCTGGATTTCTCAGCACACTTTTAACTGTGGGAAGCTGTGGAGTAGGGGGAAGAGTAGAGCTTGGAGTTAGTGCCTGCTAAGCCTTTGATGATCATTATTCTACATCCGCAAAAGCAAATACAGGTATCTACTAAGGTTAGGCATGGAGTGGTAACAGAGTGAAATGACCTGTAGTAAGAAAAATCAGAGTAATGTCAGTGGTGTGCTAGAATCAGCTTGTCCTAACCCACAGGAGCTCAGAGTACACATTTTTTTTCAGTTCCTCATTCAGTGAAGTGGCATTGGTAGCTTAAGCGCAGTCATAATGAAAGTGTTTACAACATAGAGATTAGCAAATACTATAAATTACAGCCTATTTCTTTTTCCAGAGACTTGTTTAGACACCATAGAAACAGTGATAAGTGTAAATGAAGCCCAGTCTCAGTGCCCCGGTCAAGAGGGAGGGTGGGGGACTGTAAGAAACTATACTAAGGGTACGCTTACTACTAGCTCCTGCCACCCTTGCTGTGTATGTAGGCCCATGTTTTGCCAATTCTCCTACCTTTCTGACTTTTTTTTTCTGTATAAGTTCCTATTTTGTTAAATATTTTTTCATTTTTTTAAAACACCATGCTGTTCAAACAAAATATGTATGCAATGTGATCTCAATTTGTAGGACAATTATTTCCTACATCTATTTAAGAATAGTTATCTCTAAACTTTACTGTTATACATTTTTTAAAGGGTCTTTTGTCCCCTATGTGTGTATTGATTTTGAACTTGCACACTGAAATGCTGTATCTACATACAAAACATAACACGAATCCACTCCAGTGGATTGTCTTGTGTCCCTCAGGGGCTGGCATACCACCCTTCTCTGCAAACTGCTGCTTTAGACAACTAGTTCTGTCATCTCATCAGATCACATATCCTTTTAAAAATATTATATTTGTAAGTTCTGGGCTGAGGATGTAGCTAATTGGTACAGGCCCTGGATTTGATCCCCTGCACCACCTGGAGAAAAAAGGGTGTAAATGCTCTATATTGACAACAGTACATGAGCAGACCATGTGCTGTCAGGAGGTTTTCAACCCTGCGAAGCTCTCTGGGCTTTGGAGTCCTTATTCTAGGACCAAGTCCTTGCTGGTTGGACTACAAGGCTGACCGGTCTGTGGGCCCACGTGACCCACAGTCTTGGGAGCTGCCTCTGTACCTCGCCCCTCTCCTTCCAGCCCCTTCAACTGGTGAGTGCAAGGGCTTTTTGTCACGCACACAGAAACCATCGGCCTACCCACCAGCTCTGTACCACATATCCAGCTCTGTCTTTCTGTTTCCGTGGTGTGCCAGGGAAACAGAAAGACAGACTCTAGCCCTTGGCAGCCAGCCCTCAGCAGGAGGAATGAGTGGAAATGGCTTTTCTCCTCTGCATTTTTCAGGAAAGCTACACTGTTGTCTGCAGCCCTCAGTCACCCTGACAGGATGCAGTTAGGTCGCTTTTAGATGCAGTGCCTGTGCCATTTGTAACTGGGAGAATTCTTCTCTTAGGATGTTTGTCACCGGGCCTTCTAGACCTTTCCAATAAATGGCTGCTGTTCTCACAGATGGAAAAACAGGGCCCACTAAGCAGCATGAGTTATTAAAAAAACAAATTGAGTCACTTGGATTTCTCTTAATTAAAATTATTGAGAGTAATTTCTAGTGGGGTTTCCCCAACTACCAAAGCAGAAATTAAGTAGTATTGATATGTTTTAAACTGTTTAAAAGAAATAGCCAGATATGGTGGCACACACCTGGAATCCTAGCACTTGGAAGGCTGAGGCAAGAGGATTGCTGGTTGGACTACAAGGCTGACCGGTCTGTGAGCCCACGTGACCCACAGTCTTGGGAGCTAGCATGGGTTACATAGAAGTCAGTTCCAGGCTGGCCCGAATTACATAGTGAGAGCCTATCTCAAAAGAGAAAGAAATTTTTACAGATAAAACTTGAATGCAAAAGAATGAATAGTAAAAATTTAGTTATAATATTAAAGATACATTTTTCTCATTGACATTGATATGCAAAATTCTACTTATGATACTATAGATTTCAACAGCTAAGGAATTTCTGAAAAGTTACTGGGGGATCTGTAACTGTCCCTGTTTTGCTTTTGAGAAACAGATAAGCCTCAGCGATACCGAAAGAACTAAGCTGGTGCCAATTCTGCAACTGTTTGTAGTAACCAGAAAAAAAAAGTGACAACAAACTATTTCTCTATTTTGTATTTTGTGCTGGGAAGTTTTTTATTTTAAAATTTAATGTCATCTTGTGTAAAATAATCTCTACTCAGAGGACCCTTCTTGGTAGTGGTGGGACCGAGACTGTATTAACTTTTCCCAGTGAGTTGATTTCAAAGGCAGATTTTTGGAGGCCTCCCATTACCATCTCCCTTGACAAGATTCTGGTTCAGTAGGTTTCAGGTGGGAACCAAAGCCTGCCTGGAAAACACTGGGAGAAACCCTATGTTCTGTGATCAGAAAGAGCTGGTTCCACAGCCTGACAGTCACTTCCTAACTTTGTCGTCTTTGTCACATTACTTCATTTCTCTAAATCTTAGTTTCTTGATGGATAAAATGGGAATGATAGCTGCATGATACTGTTGTTGTAAAGAGTAAAGAATCGACATATGTACAGCACTTATCACATCATAATTATGTATGTTTAATAAATATTAATTCTCCTTTCCTGTTTTTCTGAACCCAGAGAACTTAGCACTCAGTACTTAACCTAAGCGACACAATTAAATACGAATTGATTATGCCCAGCAGCCACAGGTGATCCTTAGTGGAATAAAGCCCCCAACTAATGTGTGATATCTAACAAGAGAAAGAATTATCATAGACATTTGCAAATAGTTTTTGTGGACTAATGTCTATAACATAAAATCTACTGTCATAACCATTTTTAGTATGCAGTTCAGTGGCATTTAGTATGTTTACCTTGTTGTGCACCCTTTGCCACTGTTCATCTCCAGAAAATTTTCATCTTCTCAAATTAACAGCAGTTTCTGTCTCCTCCCTGAAGCCCTGGAAACCACCATTCTACTTTCTATCTCTGAATTTGATTATACTACCTATGTGGTATAAGTGGAATTGTACAGTGTGTGTCCTCTGATGACCGGTTGATTTAACTTAGTATAGTGTCCATGTTGTGTATCAGAGTAATCTTCTTAAGTAAGTAATATGCTAGCATTCCATTTTGTGTATGCATTCATTTGTCCCACTATTTGACTCTAGTGAATAATGCTGTTTCTCAATATTGTTTTCAAATTACATGCACACACATCTTCCACAGTTCTTACGACACCTGTGGAAAATGTGTCCAGCCCTCATTTTCTGCATTTTAAAAAATGCACCCGGGAAAAAGGCAAGGGACCTGATTAGGACCCCAGAATTGATAGGCGATGGGAAAGGAAACAGAGCCTGTGTTGTCTGACTCAGTGTCCAAAGTCTGCCCTTAGCCCAGACTGCCTCATCTGACCATTTAACCCTTTTGTCTGTCCTTAAAGTCCCCCCAACTAGTCTTCTTAAAAGTTCTCTATGGAACCAAAACTATCTCGTGGAAAGACCATTCTTTCAAATATGCCTCAAAATAAAATTTGGCCTGATACTGATGGCTTGTGAGGTCATGGTGGTCCAGGCCTATTTGTGGGTGCTCTCAGTGTGCAGTGTCCAAGGTCATGGTGGAAAAGTGAGATATCTGGAAGACGCTCATCTGTGTTTCGTGTGCACTTACAATATGCAGCAGAATTATGGTGTGGGAATATATTCTCTTTAAACCATTTTAAGAGGAATCAGCAGTCAGGGTCAATCTAAGGGGCTCCTCTTTCAGGCTCTCATGAGGTCCTGACTCCTCAGTGTTTATGTTTTGTGCTCCCTCCCTTCCTCCTACCTAAACTCAACCACTTCCCAGCAGCAGGGTTTAGGAAGGGCCAGGCAGCCATCTGACTGTCCCGCCGTGAGTCTTTTGTATTACTTGACATGCCCATTCCTTATGATTGAGTAAAGAGTTTTCTGTCCTCGAACTGAAATGTAAACAAGCCAAGAGACTTCCTTAAAATATGGCAGCTATGGAGATAAGCCGTATTTTGGATGAGACGAAAGGTCCACTCAGCCCAATTTTTCTTGTGCCACCAAGCATTTGGGGGAGTGCCATCTACCATGTCCTCATATAATCAGAAATTTTCCATGAATCTTGCATATTTCATTAATATCTAACTGCAAGTCTTGGGAAACTATATTTTTAGCTAGTTTATACATCCAAGAAGCTTCAGAAAATTCAAAATTATCTAATTTAAAAGCATACTGACCTTTTTCCTGTTTCTTTCTTTGACAGGTTTGAGATTGAAATAGAGCCTCTGTTTGCCAGCATTGCTCTCTATGATGTTAAAGAAAGGAAAAAAGTAAGAAAACAAAAAATAACCCATCCTCAAAGCAGGCATAGTATTCATGACTCTTTGGGTTCATGCTTTTAAATATTACTTCTGCACAGGAAAAAATATGTATGATTTGGAAGGAAATAACCTTTGGTGTAACTAGTTGTATTGCCTTTGTGATTTGTGAAGAAATGATTTGGGAATATTAGTGATTTGTGCTCTTTGAGGACTGTGTACCAGAATCATCTGGAAGACTTAGAGACAGTGGGTCCTGCCCCAGCATTTTTCACTTGGTGAATCTGAGGGGAACTCAAAATTTTGCATTTCTAATAGATTTCTTGATGATGTGGAAACTGGTGGCCAGGGGACCATATGTGAAAACCACTGACTTAAAGGAGAAGAAGTTTCTGCCTGTAGTTGTTGTTTTCAGTGCTGGGAATTGAGCTCAACATCTTATACATGCTAAGCAAATGCTGTTTTGTTTCTCAACCACCCAGAGTATATGGAATGCAGAGTGGAAGGCCAGTAGTGCCTTCACTCTGCTTGGTCACTCAGAAACCCAGGATGGCAATGCCTCCTCTTCCTTCAGTGTGTGGTATAATCAAAAACTATAGTGAATGTGTAACTTAAAAAAATTTTTTACAGTAAGATTGCCATTACTCCCCTTAGAATATTCCCCCTTGCTTTCTATATACTTATCCCATCATTCATGCCACTTTCTGAAACAATTCTGTAAGTACTTTTTTATAGAGAACCTCCTCTGGCCTCCTTACAGGCTGGCGGAGTTTATATTTATAAAGTGATTAGAATTCTACTGAGTAAATTCCAATGTACCCATTCCAGGGCAACCCACAGTGAGAATAAAAAGACAAACACATATCTGCAGTTACTGAGAGCCAAGGGGGTCCTAAGTCCAGTCAGAACTGTGGGGCTAACTGGAACAAAGGCCACAACCCAGGGCCAGACCCGGGTCTTCTATATTTGTGAAGCAGGGAGTGGCTCAGGGTTGAGTGGCTGTGACAGTGATGGGAAATATGAGTTCTGTGAGCTGGGCCAGGTCAGAGGCGCCATAGCACCTCTGCATTGTGCAGAGAGAGGTATGCAGCAAGAGTACCAGATTCCGGTAATAAGTGGCCTCTCATTTTGGAGGAATCTACATAACACAATTTGAGGAAGTATCTGTGGCTTTGGTCAGTTGCCCCAGCTTTGATGTCTGGCTTTTCTGCCCTGGGACATCACAGACTCTTTTTCAAGGTTCAGTCCCAGCCGACAGCATGGCGTCTCTTGGCCTAGCTCACACTTAGGAGTACGGAGACATACTCTGTATATCTGGCATCACTGACCTGTCACATTGCTTTATGTCTGCACCTCCACTAGACTCAGATGCTTAAAACCAGTTGAGGGGGTAGAGTATTATCCTAGCCAGCTCTGTACATATCAGTACACAGAATTAGGGCCAGGTTTAGCCAAAATGGAGACAATTGGTCTTCTTTCAAGGTGTGCTGTCCCTATAGTCCTCCAAACTCTTCTGGGAACTTCTTTAGTTGCCTTGTCATGGCTGCCTCAGTGTCCTGAATCAATTTAAAACATTTACATTTCATGGTCATCTTGACTTTGACAAAGAACCACAAGTCACCACAAGGCCAGACCCAGTGAAAGAAGGGGATGAGGACACACCATGGTGCTTCTATTTGTCAGAAATTGCCATAAACATAAACCGTGACCTGCTTCAGAAAGTAGCAAGAACAATGGGGCATGTTTAAAGTAAGAGACAGGATTGGGAGAGGGGTTAATTGCAATGTGGTTTTTACTGTAGTACAGTAAATATTCTCAGTATTTTTGATGTGTTCACATCACTCTTGTCCTTCTGGTGCCCTGACTAAGGAAAGTGTGGCAAAGTGTGGGCAGGAGAGGCCTGGGATTTGGGCATACCACTTCTGCTCACAATCCACTGGGGAGAGTTTAGTCACATGATATGGTATGTGGTATATGTAGTCTTGGCTTGGGCGGATACTCCTCTTTAAAATGTTCTTAGTGAGTAAGGAAGGACCCCAATAGTGGCCTTAAATCACCCTGAAAGCCAGGAAGCACTGATCATGCCATGCTCTAGCTCAGCATTCTTAGCACAGTGTGAGTTGATTCTTTAGCATCTGTGCCAGGCAGTCTTTACTTGGCTCTCGTCTTCCATCTCCCCTTCTGGACAATATGCAGAGTTGGGGTGGGCTATTTTCTGTTCACTAAGCTCCCCTAAGGTCTCCCAGGGTCTGAGACACTGATCGGTGCTACACTCTCCCCTGGTGTACCTCACCACCCAGCTCTGCCTGCCAGAATTTTCCTCTACTGCCTCTGTCTCTAAGGCCTCTCTCATGAAAGTCATTCCTCATCTTCCCAACTGGATATGCACCTGTGTGTGGTCTCTCACCTTCAGGAACTTCCACTGCGCTTCAGATGAGTCTGGTAACTGATTTTGCCTTTACTGCAGATAGTGATATGTTGGCCTTTTTCCTCATTCTTAATTGTAAACTAGATGAAGGCAGAGGCAATGTCCTACTCCTCTTTAGTATGATACTTACCACACCCCTAACACTCAGGAAATATGAGTGCGTTAATAAAAATGTTAATGATTTTAGGAATCTCTATCAGATGGTTCTAAAAGATGTGAAAATTTTCCATCAGCCCCTGGTCTCACACCACATCCATGGTTATGTTTCTCTTTTTAGTGAAATTATTTTGTGGCTTTTACATTCTGTTTTAACAAGTTTGGACCGAGTCTAACTTATTTTTCCCTTTTCTACGTATTTACAGATCTCAGAAAATTTTCACTGTGACCTGAATTCTGACCAGCTCAAAGGATTTCTGCGAGCTCACACGCCTTCTGTTGACCTATCAAGTCAGGCAAGATCTGCCATCTTCTCCGTCACCTACCCGTCCCCAGACATCTACCTGGTAGTCAAGGTGGGGAAGCACAGCCTGATCTGCACATTGCAATGTCTTCCTTGTCATGTTGCTCTCTGTGCATGCATGAGGTGAAAGACGAAACTTTCCCAACTTACCTTTTTTCCGTTACAAGTGGATTCACCAGAAAGACTAGGGGTTTTGGAATCCCTAGGTTTCCCTAGGGATCCCTAGGAATCCCTAGGTTTCCCTAGGGATCCCTAGGAATCCCTAGGTTTCCCTAGGGATCCCTAGGAATCCCTAGATTCCTAGGTTTAAATCCTGGCTTTGTATTTAAGTAGCTTCTGAATGGCTAACGCCTAAACTTGCTGAGACTTAAGGTCTCATCTGTGTAGGGAAAAATCACACTGACACCTCAGTGGGCAGTCAGGGCTACCGAATGAAACCTGGCCCTTCCAACTAAAGAGAGTGCCCGCAGCTATCCAGCTCCAGGAGGCTACTGTGGAGAAGAGAACAGAGTATTTCTGGTAGTGTTTCCTAATGATGTTCATGGTTTCCTAGAGACCTGCAGTCAAATGTTCCCAGGTCCTGACTGTCAGTTGGACATGTGAGCTTCACTTTCCATTCTCTGTCCCTTTCTCTCACCACCTCCCAGACTGTGTCTAGTGAGAGTCAAGATCAGTGGGGCTGTTATTAGCAGGAGAACCTTTCATTATGCGCTGGACTCCGCTGATTTAAGAAAAAGAGCCTTTCTCTATACACCTAGATGGTTGTATATAATTTAATAACAAACAGTGGGTACTTCACTGACCTCAAGCCAAGTTGTTGGTCTTCTTGATCTTCTACACCGAAATCTTAACAACAAATTCAGGTATCTGATTTCATTCACACTCAGCCCTGTATCTGGAGTAAATTTAGTTAGCTCCTTGTGTTTTTCTTAATCCCACTGATTCTCCTGTGATCTCATGGTAGCAGCATAGAGATACCAAAGAATTCAAGAAATTTGGAGGTCACTTCTTATACACTATTTTAGAAAGATTGTGAAAAACTACTGTAGCTTAAAGGTAAGTTGTTTAACCTTGTGGGAAGTATAGTTAAAAATCTGTGGCTAAAAGTATACATCTTGGGCCAGAGATATGGCTCAGCAGCACAGCACCTGCCTGTCAAGTGCGAGGTCCTGAGTTCAGTTCCCAATACCAAAAAGTATACTTCTCTTGTTCTCAAACTTTAATGTGGTCTTACTTAGACATAGAAGAAACTTAGCTTAAATCCCACATTTGTTGCCCTGTAGTTACGTTCACGAGTTTCTCTTAGCCTGGAAAACCAACAAAACCAACACGAGTTCTGTGAAGCTAAATTTATTTCAAAATCTACCTTCACCAAATGACCTTATTCTGATTAATCTGTAGTACTCTGCCAAATAATAGTGCTGACCTATTGGTTAATAACCGCTGATTATGTCCCCAAATTTAAATGTACCCCTTGACAATAGCAAGCTTACTCTAAATTGTCTGGATGTAATTAAGAAATTTAAATCTACACAGCAAGGCAATCCTTTGTTTGCCTTCTCTTTGTCTTAACTCTAAGATCAACACTGTTGCTGCTTCCCCCTACATAGGTAATAAATGGTGGTGTGATCTTTGGCACATCCAGACATGTGTCATTGGATAAAGAGAGGCTTCCTTCTTTATCTGTTGTTTATTCACAGGCTGAACACCAAGGTCATAACTGTGTTTAGGTGGCGTCACCTCAGTTCATGTATTGCATATAATACCACTTGATGAAGGCTTCCAAGTTTACTTCAAGATTGTGTGAAGTAGATAAAAGGATTCATTTCACAAGTGAGGAATGCAGAGTGAACCCCAGGCTTTTTAAAGACTGGTTGAGGATAGACAGGCAGCCTCTAAGCCAGCCTTGTCTGAATAGGCTAGAAGGCAGCGCCACCTGAAAAGTTCTCTCTACCCACTGTTGCATGTCAGTCCTGAAGGACCAGCGGCTTTCACTGCCTGCAGCTCCTTCTCAGGCAGGACCTGGAGTCACCCTGGCCCACTGCAGAGGCGGGGTTGGCAGTAGCTCCTGGTCCGATGGAATCTGGACTGAGGACCTCTTCCAGATTCTGAGAATTCTACTGTGCGTTTCAAATAAAACACAACGTTCCCATTCCTTGCTTCAAAGCTCTAATTAAGAAGTTTTTCATCTCTGTTCACAATTCATTGTATTTTTTATTAAGCAAAAAATAAATTAAAATTTAGTGACAAGATAATAGAAGAATAACAAAAGTTAATGCATTGCATATTACTATCTTTAAAGTAGTAGCTCAGAATATAAGATAGGGGCATAAAAAATTCTCTAATCAATATTAGCACAAACCGTCCTTTTCTATGAACTAAGAGACACTAATAGTATAACTAACTTGCAGTTTTCTGTTTTTTCCCTTTCTACCTTTTCCCTTTCCCCATCCTAGTTCCTTTTTCCTTTTTAACCATTTATTCCCATTTCACAATACCTGTTGCACATTTCAGAACTTACTTATTCGTCTAGTTTCACACACCAGGGAGACAATATGATGTTTACACATGTGAGTGATTTATTTTACTAATGAGTATGGTCTCAGGATGTGTCTACTTATAAAAGTCTTGAGTTTATTCTTCTTTATGGCTGAGTAGTACTCTGTTGTACAAAAATACCACATCATCTTTTTTTATTCACTCCTTGGTTGATATTTGGGTTGTTTCCAGGATTTATCTATTACAATCATGCTTCTATAAACATGGGTACACATATATCACTGTAGTATCATGTTTTTAATTCTAGGAAGATAACCAGAGGGGAATAGCGGGATTGAATAGGACCTCCAATCCTGGTTTTTTGAGGACTCTCCATACTGATTTCCATAGTGGTTGTACCAGTCTGCACTCCCACCAACAGTGCAGAAAGGTTCCTTTTTCCCCCACTGCCCTGCCAACATTTGTAATTGGTTGATTTTGGGGGGGGGGGGGTACCAGGGATTGAACTCCCAGCCGTGCACTTGCAAAGCAGGCACTTACACCGCTGAGCTAAATCCCCAGTCTTATTGATTTCTTGATAATAGCCATTCTTTCTGGAGTGATATGAAATCCCTGTGTTGCTTTAATTTGCATCTCTCAAATGACCAATGAACACAATTCATTTTAAAGACCATGGTTTTGTCCATTCAGTTCATGGGAAAACATAGCTTTGTTCCAGTTCATTCTGTGAGCTCCTGACAATAAACTTTAGGAGAATAGGGTCCATATTGTGTTTGCAACCTAATCTCCCCAGCAGCTATCACACAGAAGATAGTGGATGAGTATTTTTAAATGAATGAATGAGGACAAATATTGACTGACTCTAGTATGATGCCACTGTGTGTTCAATGTGGTGCATCTTCTAGTGGGACCAGCTTGAAGTTTTAAGTTTCTTTGATGAGAAGAGAGACTTCCTGTTTAGAATCCTCCCCAGAGCAGGTTTCTTTTGAACAGCACCATACCCTTTCCTTTAACCACATTAAGTACCCCTCTATCAATAGGGTATTCTGGCTTCAATATCTCGGGCCTACCTGGTAACCAGAGTCTTAATAGGATATGTGAGAGCAGTCTGCTGTGACATCTGTCACTGTGATTGCCAGGGTTGATGTGGCCCATCTGGGCGGCTCGGCAGGTGTCCTCTTCACCCTCACTGTGCCAGGGCATCCCACCCAAAGCCATGCACTTGGTTGAAGAGGACAACCTTCCCTACAGGAGCCCCATTTCCTGAGGCACAGGGATGAGAGTAGCTGCACTCTCCTCCTACACCCTCCACACGAGCTCTGAAGAATATGAGTCTACAGAATACATTGTCTCCATTCAGGAGTCCTCGAACTGATGACTTAGGCTAATGGGACTAAATCTGCTTGTTTTCCTCATCAGCATCTAAGTTTAAGCATATCTAGCACATCCAGGCAGATATTACTTGATTAAGAGGGGCTTCTTTCTTTCCTGTTAAATTTGCTTTGAGCTGAGGATTAGGGAATTTCAGATTTCTCCTTTTCTGTCTCCTAAACATGGTGCCCAGATTTATGGCACATGAGCAGCCAGCTCCTTTACCAGAAGCAAAATGGAAAAAGAAGCTGGAGAGCAGCAGCATTCAGCCGTCTCACAAGCACTTAGCAAATCGAAAGCTGCACGTAATAGTGCTCTGGAGTTTCTCTCCAAGTTGCTAAATTTGGAGAAGTAGCCCTAACAGGAAATATAGGACACAATTACAGATAATTTATTCTGTTCATTTACTTATTTTATGCAAGGTTTTAGTCCCTAAAATGGCTTTTATAGAGACCAAAACCCTTTTTTACTTTGTAAGCAAGACTAAAGAAAATGAGCTTTTCACTTCCTACATATATCTCATGTTTTATAAAATAACTTTTACTGCATTTTTATTATCAATATAATACATGTTTATTATTTAAAAATTGAAACTGCCTATCAGCAATAGGAAGAAAATAAAAATCATGTAACTCTACCACACAAAGATAACTACTGTTAACATGTACTAGGCATCTACTATCATCCTTTTAATATGCCATTATAATTCTTTTCATAAAATTTTATGGTACTGTTCACACTACTTTCTTAATCATAAAATATATATTATGGACATCCCCTGTCACCAAATACTGTTCCATGATTTTGATGGTTGTATAGATTTCATTATGTGGATATAACTGACTCATTTTAATATTATTTTTGTTGATAGATTGAAAAAGTCCTTCAGCAGGGAGAGATTACAGACTGTGCAGAACCCTACATAGTTATCAAAGAAAGTGACGGTGGAAAGGTATGACAACCTGAGTATTGCTAAGTGTTAACATCTTATAAATAAGCAGATATTCTCAGAAATGTTTCACACATGGTTAACGAGGGTTAGACCACAGCATGTCTCCATA
>PVJX010040084.1:0-15400 GCA_004027295.1 Dolichotis patagonum | reverse complement strand
AGATATTATCTGAGCCAAGAATTTCTGTCCCTGTGTCTTGCATGGGACTGTGCTGGAGGGGAAGGTCATGAAAGGAAAATTTTGAGCATTTCCTCCTGCTATTTGGCCATTATGTTGTGGCTGTCATTTTAATTTTTGGAGATCCTCTTCATGATAGCATTCTTAATTGTGGTTTAGACTCTGTCTTGGGCCAGATAACAGGAAACAGAGTGACTCTTGTGTTCTATTTTCATCTGACACTGCTTTTTGGAAAATTCCTAAGGATTTCCTCTTCCATGTCTCCATCTCCAGAAAGGAGTAATGTTCTGGCCCTGAGAGAAGAAAATTTCCTCATTCACTCCAGGCCCTAGACAGGAAGTTGGTCATAGACAAGTCATATCAGATGCCTTCAGCAGATGACAATGAGAGACAAGACAGAGGGCTGGGGGACACTGCAATTGGATTCAGGGTTTTGAATCATTACACAGATTTGAAGGGAGTTTCCCATTTGAAGGAGGGACTCCCTGATCTCCGTGATCCACTAGAGAGAGCCCAAGTTGGGGAGCCCAGGGAGGTGCAATAGGGAAAAATGTATTTCTATCAAACTAACCAGCAGAGGAACTCAAAAATACATCGATAGCCGTACTGCAGGTATCAAGTGAAAATCCCAGCTTCTTTCATGATTTTCCCTCAGGTAAAATCCTCCAAGTATGCAGAGCCTCTCTCTGGACTTTGTGACTCACTCCAAATATGGACACATTGCCATCATGAGGAACTGAAGAGAAAGTCACCACACCAGTTCTTCAGAATTACAGTATTTAAAAAGTGGCTGATGAGAAAACCTGCAGGGAGCAGTGAACTGGAGCAGCCCTTTTGTGTGATAATACTGAAGCAGGAAAGAACCATATCCATTCCTAAGCTAATTTCCAAATGCCATTGGAGGGAACCTGCATGTAGGAAGGAATGACTAAGTGGCAACATGAATGAGTTCAAAATTGGAAAAAAAAACTCTAGTGGATCTAGTTTGGAAATCCAGAGAGAAACATGACATTGTGTTTAACAACATAAGGTATAACTAATTTTAAAGAACTCTGTTTCACAGATTGTTTACACATTCATGTACTGAGTGACATTTGTTTTCTGTAGGGGCCAGGTGTGATTGAAATAGCTGTAAAAGTTCTCATGCTAATTTTTTTCTGGGTGGTAGTGTTTTTGTTTCCTTTAATTTTGTTATGATTCTGTTTGAACTAATATTAAACATATCAAATGTACACATACTTTGGGATAGTATGCAATGTTTCTATATATGTATGAACTATACAGAGCTTAATAAGAGTTGAATGTCTACTTCTTTGAAAAATGATCATTATTTTGTGATATCATTAAATTCATCTATAGTAGATGTGTGTAATAAATAGTACATTACTGTTAGCTGCATTCACTCGACTGCTCAGCAGCAACCCAGAACACCTTGCACCTATGGGACAGTCATCAGCAAACAATAACAAACTTCTCCCACTCTTCCTCCTCTGTATTGATGTATCAGAGTTACCTAGAGCCTGTGGTTCAAACAGCTGTGCTTTAAGATGGTGCCTGGGTTTGGAAAAGCTGTCACAGTGTCTTCAATTTAGTTGTAACATCTTGGATTTCCAAAAACAGTGAGTGGTTACTGTGCTGCCCAACATGTCACTAGCTGCAAGGACACAGCCCTATGACCTACTTCCTCAAACTAGGCTCCACCTTCTAACAGGCCATTCAGCTATGGCCCCATCAATGGATGATCCTCTTTAACACACTGATGTCTGCATGAACCAATTGCTGCTCTAGGCCTTGCATTTTAACTTTGCTGCCCTGGGAGTCAGGTCCACATATGAACTAAAGGAGACATTTAAGTCCAAACACTCAGGGATGGATAACATTTTAGAGAGGAGTGCCCAAAATGCCAGCAAAAACACTTCTTCACATCAAAGTGTCAATATTGCCATTAAACACCAATAGTCTAGAAAAAAATATTCATACACTAACATCACTTGTTTTAAAAAATAAATGCCAAATATACCATATATACGTCAATGCTGCCAGGAATTTTTCACAGCTCAGCTTGTACAGCTTTACGCCAAACAGCTGAATAAAGTTCATGTTGTGGTATTTTTACTTTTTAAATTTTATTTAAAGAGATAACAAACAAAACAGAAAAAAAGGTAGCAACAATATAAACTTCCAAGGAAAAAGAGAAAAGAACAAAAAACACTAAGAAATCATCACTTGATAACTTACATGCTGTCATCTTGGAAATAGTTGTTCAAGTTACAAAGTTAAAACATACAAAGTATACATTCAAACAATGAGACTGTTAACAGTTCTGCTCCATGATCTAACAAAAACAGTTATATGGTCATTCATCTTACACACTTAAATATACATGCAATTATATCCTTTACAGCACTTTCTTTTTCTCTGTTTTTTACAGTAGGAATTACACATGTTGCGTTTTGCTACTCCTATATATCTTATTACTATTTACACTAGAGACACAATGTGATATTTAAAAATATGATTCTTATTTCACTAAGGAAGATAGTCTCAAGTTGTCTCCATTTATCTATGAAGGCCTCAAGATCATCTTTCTTCAAAGCTGAGTAGTAATACGCTATTGTATAAAAATACCACATCTTTTTCACCCACTCTGCGGTTGATGGGCATCATGGTTGTTCCCAAGATTTAGCTATTACAAATTGGGCTGCTATGAACATGGGTACAGATATATCACTGTGATATGACCTTTTCAGTTTTTCTGGGAAAATACCCAGGAGGGGAATAGCTGGGTGAATGGAGCCTCCAGTCCTAGTCTTCTGAGAATTCTGCATACTATTTCCATAGTGGTTGCACCAGTCTGCACTCCCACCAACAGTGGAGCACTGTTCTTTTTTCCCTGCAACCTTGCCAACATTTGTTATCAGTTGATTTCTTGATGGCAGCTATTCTTTCTGGAGTGAGATGAAATCTCAATGTTGTGTTACTCTGCATTTCTCGAATGAACAGTGATGGTGAATATTTCTTCATGTATTTATTTGCCATTAGTATATCTTTATCTGAAGACTGTGTGTTCATCTCAGATGCCCATTTTAGGAGAATATCTTTGAATTGGGGGGGGGTTAATGTTTTTCAATTCTTTATATGTTCTTGATATAAGTCTTTTGTCTGAGGGATTTCTGGTTAAATTCTTTCCCATTCTGTGTGTTTTGTTTTCATACTGATGGTGATTTCTTTTGAAGTGCAGAAACTTCAATAATATGAGATCCCAGTTGTTAATTCTCTGAAGCATTTCCCATTCAGTTTGTGTTCTCTTCATGAATTCACTGCCTATACCTATGTTTCCAAGACTTCTACATACCCTATCTTCCAGTAGATTTAGTGTTTCTGTTTTAATGTTTAGGTCTTTGATACACTTACACTTTAGATTTGTGCATGGTGATAGGCATGGATCTAGTTTCAGTCTTCTTCATGTGGAGAGCCAGTTTTCCAACACCATTTATTAAAGAGGCTATCCTTCTTCCAGTGAACATGTTTAGCCCTTTTATCAAATACCAGGTGGTTTAGTGTCTTTGTACTTATACTTGCATGTTCTAATCTATTCCATTGGTCCTCAGGTCTCTTAATTGGTCAGTACCATGCTGATTTTATCACTGTGGCTTTGTAGTACAGTTTCAAGTCAGGAATGGAGATGACTCCTGCCTTGCCTTTATTGCCCAGAAATGCCTTTGTTATTCTAAGGTTCTTCTGTTTCCAAATGAATTTTAGGAGTGCTTTCTCTAGATCTGTGAGGTATGTTGATGGTATTTTGATTGGAATTACATTAAATCTGTATAACAGTTTTGGGAGTATGGCCATTTTCACAATGATGGTTCTTCCTTGCCAAGAGTAAGCAATAAACCTCCATTTTCTAATATCCTCTTCAATCTCCTTTTTTAGCATAGTATAATTTTCAGCGTATAGGTCTTTTACATTTTTAGTTAGGATGATTGCTACATATTTCATATTTTAGATGTTATTGTGAAGGGCAATATTTCTATAATTTCTCTCTTGGTGAGTTTCTTGTTTGTGTACAGGAATGCTATTGATTTTTGAGCATTGACTTTGTACCCACCTACACTGCTGAATTCGTTTATTACCTCTAGCAGTCTTTTAATGGAATTTTTGGGTCTTCTATATAGGGCATCATGTCATCTGCAAATAGTCATAATTTGACTTCTTCCTTTCCTATCTTTATTCCTTTTATTTCTCTCACTTGTATGATTCCCCTGGCTATTTTTTCCAGAACTATATTGAACAGGAGAGCTGATAGTGGACATCCTTGTCTTGTTCCTGATTTTAAAATGAATATTTTTGTTTTTGCCCATTTAGGACAATAATGGCTCTTGATTTGTCATAGATGACCTTTATAAGGTTGAAGTAGACACCGTGTATTCTCAATTTCTGTAGGATTTTTTTCATGAACATATGTTTGACTTTATCGAAAGCTTTTTATGCATCTATGACTATGTGGCTTTTGCTTTTGCCTCTGTTGATATGATGTATCACATTTATTGATTTGCATATATTAAAACATCCCTGCATTCCTGGAGTGAACCACACTTGGTCATGATGTATATTGTTCTTTATGATTTGCTGCATTCTATTTGCCAGTATTTTATTGAGAATCCTTGCATCTGTTTTTATTAGTAACATTGGCTTGTAGTTCTCCTATTTGTTTGAATCTTTTTCTGGTTTGGTTATGAGAGTTATGCTTGCCTCCAGAAATGATTTAGGGAGGATTGCTTTCTTTTCAGTTTCATTGAAGAGCTTAAGGAGTATTGGCATCAAATCATCTCTAAATGTCTTGTACAATTCAGCCATGAATCCATCAGGAACTGAACTTTTCTTTGTTGGTAAGATTTATATTATGTTTTCAATTTCAATAGTTGATACTGGGTTATTCAAAATTTCTATATTTTCTTGGTTGAGTTTTGGTAATTCATATGTTTCTAGAAATCTGTACATTTCTTCAGTTTTCCTCTTTATGTGAGTAGAGATTTTTAAAGTAGGTGTTCATGATCTTTTGAATTTCCATGATATCTGTAGTAATTTCCCCATTTCAGTCCTTATTGTGTGAATTTGGGGTTTTTTCTTTCTTTTTCTTTATAAGGTTACCTAGAGTTTTGTCAGTTTTGTTTTTTCTTCAAAAACCAGTTTTTTCATTCATTAATTGTTTGTATTGTATTTTTTTGTTTCAATTGCATTGATTTCTGCTCTAATCTTTACTATTTCCTCTCTCTTATAAGCTTTGGGTTTAACTTGCTCTTCTTTTTCTAGGAGCTTGAGATGAAGCATTTTCTTGTTATGAAAATTTATTGCTATATATTTCCCTCATAAGACTGCTTTCATTGCATCCCACAGATTGCAATTTGTTCTTTCTGCACTTTCATTAAATTGTAGGTATTGCTTTATTTCTTCGTTAATTTCATCTGTAGCCCACAGGTTGCTTAAAATGTTGTTGTGTAATTTCCATGTATGCCACCTGGTAACCAGGTTACCACAGGATACTGGAAATCTCCCAGAGAACAGCATCGCAGCCTGACTCTTTGGGACCAGGAACCTCCTGGACCCGCAGAGTGGCCTGGGCCATTTGGATTGAAACTTTGCAGAGACCGGCATCTCGGCCTGACTGTTTGGTACTGGTAGGCCCACCCTTCATACGCAGGGAACTTCCTGCAGACCGGCATCTTGGCCAGGTCTGTTTGGGCCTGTAGACCTGCCCTTCACCCACAGGGAATCTCCCAGAGACCAGCATCACAGCCTGACTCTTTGGGACCCGGAACCTCCCGGACCCGAAGAGAGGCCTGGGGTGTTTGCATTGGGAACTTTGCAGAGACTGGCATCTCGGCCAAGTCTGTTTGGGACCGGGAACTTTACAGAAGCCAGCATTTTGGCCTGACTCTTTGGGACCTGTAAGCCCACCGTTCACTCACAGGGAACCTCCTGGAGACATGCCTAGGACAAACTACAGTGGCCTGGCCTGCCTGAGATTCCACAGGCTCTGGGTTGACCACGCCCAGCATTCCCCTTAAAACTGAGGGAGACAGGAGCCCACAGAGGGTTGTTAGGACCCTGTGAGGAAGCCAAGAGCTTGTGGGGGAGCCACTGCCACTCCAGGAACTGAGGGTGCAAGACGTAATTTGCCACCCATGCAGAGAAAGCAAAGGAACACCGCACAAAGCAAGGAAATATAGAAAAATGCAAAAGGAAAGACCAAAATGCAGGCTCAAATATCTAGCTCTCCCTAAGAAAGCTTAGAAGCAGTGTATATAGAAGAAAACAGAAGCCATACACCTGAAATGTCTGAAATGATATCAAATGAAATAAATATGCAATTAGGGAAAGCTATGGAGAAATTCAAATCAGAAATACTTGCCCAGGTAAAGGAAGAATTGATAAAAATAGTGAAAGAAATAGTGAATGCATCTAGAGAAAACACAGTTAAAAAATTAGAGGAACAAAGCAAACAGATACAATCCCTGAATGAACAATATGAGAAACAAACAGAATGCATAAAGCAGATTCAAAGAGATATACAAGAAATCAAAAATTCGATTGAAAGCTGTAAAAACTGCCTCAATGAAAATGAAGATAGAATTTCAGACCTCAAAGATAAGATTGGATCCAGTGAGCAGGAAAGACAAGATCTTTTAAAAAATAACAAAGAATCAGGAAATAACAATTCAACACCTGCAAGATGATGCAAAGAAAAATAACATAAGATTAATAGGGATAAATGAAAAAGAAGGGGACAGCCCAAAAGATATCAAGAGGATATTTACAGATGTAATAGCTGAAAACTTCCCAAACATGAGAATAGAAACTGATATCTGGATAAGTGAAGCATATAGAACTCCAAACAGCCATAACCAAAATAAAACTACACCCAGACACATAATAATCACCATCCCAGAAATCCAACATAAGAATAGAATAGTAAAAACTATTAGAGAGAAAATAGAGATCACCTATAAAGGAAAACATCAGAATCATGGCAGACTTCTCAGCACAAAAAATGAAAACAAGAAGAGCATGGAGTGAAGTATTTTAGATCCTAAAGGAAAACCACTTCCAACCCAGACTGACATACCATGCAAAACTGTCCTTCAAAATGGAAGGAGAAATAAGATACTTTCATGACAAAGAACAGCTAAAGAACTTCGTGAACACCAAAGCAACCCTACAAAACATACTGAAAGACATTCTAGATCCACACAGGATAAGACCACCAAGCAAGGCAGACAATTAAACAGAATGGAAAAATTAAAGACACAACAGCAGAAAGATAACAATAAACCAATATATATCAGTTACAGCCATTAATGTATATGGTCTGAACTCACCAATCTAAAGAAACAGACTGGCAGAATCGATCAAGAAACAACATTCAACCATATGCTGTCTACAAAAAACCCATCTAACCCAAAAGGACACTCATAGACTGAAAGTCAAGGGATGGAAAACAATACTTCATGCAACAGGAAACCAATAAAAAGCAGGAGTAGCAATCCTGTTTCCAGACAATGTGAATTTCAAACCAAGAATGATCCAAAGAGATAAAGAAGGTCACTACATACTAGTTAGGGGAAATCTTCAGGAGGAAGAGATAACAATCTTAAATATATATGCACCAAATTGCTATATAAAGCAAATACTAACAGAAATGAAAAATCAAATATGCAATAATACAATTATAACAGGAGACTTTAACACACCACTGGCCCAAAGGGACAGATCAACTAGACAGAAAATCAGCAAAGACATAACAGAACAGAATCACACATGTGAACAAATGGACTTGATAGATGTATACAGAGTGTTCCGTCCAACAACATCAGAATACACCTTCTTCTCAGCAGTACATCGGACATTCTCTAAAATAGACCATATACTAACCCTCAGAACATATTTAAGTAAATGCAAAAGAATTGAAATTATCCCATACATGTTACTGGATCATAGTGCTGTGAAACTAGAAATTAATGATAAAAGAAATTGCAAAAAACCTACAAACACATGGAAACTGAATAATACACTCTTGAGGAATCAGTGGGTCATGGAGGAAATTAAAGAAGAAATTAAACAATATCTACAAGCAAATGAAAATACAGACAAAACTTACCGGATTTGGTGGGATGCAATGAAAGGAGTCCTGAGAGGAAAATTTATTGCTTTGATTTCCGACATCAGGAAGACAGAACGAACACAAATAAAAAACCTGATGCTACAACTCAAACATCTAGAAAAAGAAGAGCAAGCCAAGCCCAAAGCCAAAAGAAGGGAGGAAATTATAAAGATTAGAGCACAAATTAATGCAATAGGGACTAATAAAACAGCACAAAGGATCAATGAATCAAAGAGTTGGATTTTTGAAAGAAGAAATAAAATTAATTAGTCCCTGGCCAACCTTATTAAAAAAAAGGAAAGAAAAAACTCAAATTCATGCAATAAGGAATGAAAAAGGTGAAATTACTACAGACTCAGTGGAAATACAGAAGATCATCAACACCTGTTTTGAAAACCTCTACTTTCATAGGTTCGATAACACTGAAGAAATAGACAGATTTCTAGATACATATGAACTACCAAAGCTGGATCAGGAAGATGTAAACCTGCAGAATAACTCAATTTCTATTACTGAAATTGAAAATGTAATTAAGTACTTGCTGACAAAGAACAGTCCAGGCCCAGATGGATTCACTGCAGAATTCTACAAGGAATACAAAGAAGAATTAATTCCAACACTCCTGAAACTCTTCAGTGAAATTGAAAAGGAAGAAATTCATCCTAAAACATTCCTGGAAGCAAATATCACTCTAGTACCAAAACCAGAGAAACACTCAACTAAAAAAGAGAACTATAGGCCAATCTCCCTAATGAACATAGATGCAAAAATTCTCAATAAAATATTGGCAAACAGGATGCAGCAAATAATCAAGAAGATTATACACCATGACCAAGCAGGATTCATCCCAGGAATGCAGGGATCATTCATCATACACAGAAAAAAAATGTAATTCACCATATCAATAAAGCAAAGGGAAGAACCACATGATCATCTCTATAGATGCAGAAAAAGCTTTTGATAAAGTCCAACACTCATTCATGATAAGAACCTTACAGACAATTGGAATAGAAGGTCTTTATCTCAATATGATAAAGGCAATCTATGACAAACCAACAGCCAGCATCATATTGAATGGTCAAAAACTGAAAGCGTTTATCTTAAAATCAGGCACAAGACAAGGATGTCCATTATAACCACTGCTGTTCAACATAGTACTGGAAATACTAGCCAGTGCAATAAGATAGGAAAGAGAAATAAATGGAGTAAATATAGGAAAAGAGGAAGTTAAATTATCATTATTTGCAGATGACATGATACTTTGCATAGAAGACCCCCAAAACTCTATTGAAAGACTCATACATATAATTACCAAATTCAGCACGGTAGCCAGATACAAAGTCAATACACAAAAATCAATAGCATTTCATTACACTAACAACAAAAGTACTGAGAGAGCAATAAAAGAATCTACATCCTTTACACTAGCATCTAAAAAAATGAAATACTTAGGAATTAATCTCACAAAAGAAGTAAAAGAGCTATACAGGGAAAATTATAATACCCTGAAAAAGGAAATCGAAGAGGACCTCAGACAATGGAAAGACATCCCCTGTTCATGGATAGGAAGAACAAACTTTGTAAAAACGGCCATTCTCCCAAAAATTACTATACAGATTAAATGCCATCGCAATCAAAATACCACTAACATACCACATAGTTCTAGAAAAATCACTCCTAAAATTCATCTGGAACCAGAAGTGACCTCGAATACCAAAGGCAATTCTAAGCAACAAAGGCAAGGCAGGAGGCATCACAATGCCTGAGTTGAAATTATACTACAAAGATACAGTGTTACAGTCAGTATGTTACTGGAATAGAAACAGACCCGAGGATCAGTGGAATAGATTGGAAGATACAACCACAACCGCAAACTCACTCAACCACCTTATCTTTGATAAAGGGGCCAAACATGCTCGCTGGAAGAATGACAGTCTCTTTAACAAATGGTGCTGGAAAAATTGGCTGTCCATATGCTGAAGACTAAAACTAGAACCATGTCTATCACCATACACTAAACTAAAATCTAAATGGATCAAAGATCTAAATATTAAAAGAGAAACACTAAAACTGCTGGAAGACAAAGTAGATGAAAACCTCAAAGACATAGAGGTAGGAAGAGAATTCATGAACAAGAACCCAAGTACACGGGATGTACTTCCCAGAATCAATAACTGTGACCACATCTTATTAAAGAGTTTCTGCATGTCAAAAGAGGTTTACAGCACAGTGAAAAGAAAACCCACAAATTGGGAAAACATCTTCATGGACAGCGCCTCAGACAAGGGACTTCTGTCTAGAACTTATAAAGAATTAAAAAAATCAGACCCTCGAAATTCAAAGACCCAATCCAAAAATGGGCATCTGAAATGAATACACAGTTCTCAGATGAAGAAATATGAATGGCAAATAAATACATGAAAATAAGTTCTTCATCATTAGTCATGAGAGAAATGCAAATGAAAACCACACTGAGATTCCATCTCACTCCAGAAAGAATGGCCAAGTTAGAAAACACTACCAACAACAAGTGTTGGAGAGGCTGTGGGGAAAAAGGAACTCTTCTACACTGTTCGTGGGAGTGTAGACTGGTGCAACCACTCTGGAGGTCAGTCTGGAGATTCCTCAAAAAGCTTGGTTTGGAAGTCCCATTTGACCCAGCTATTCCGCTTCTAGGCATATTCCCAGAAGAACTGAAAACATCATACCACAGTGATATATGTGCACCCATGTTTATAGCAGCACAATTTGTAATAGCCAGGTCTTGGAAACAACCTAAGTGCACATCACCTGAGAAATGGATAAAAAAGTTGTGGCATTTTTATACAATGGAGTACTCCTCATCTATAAAGAATGATCACATCAAGATATTTATAAATAAATGGACACAATTTGAGACCATTCTCTTAAGAGAAATAAACCAAACTCACAAGGGTAAATATCACATAGTCTCTCTAGCATGAGATTTGATAAGAGTATATAAGACTTTATGCTAAGCATGAGTACCCATCTCCTAGCTTTGAAGTCTTTTAAAGTTTTCAATCATCAGTTGGAATGGTTTTATGCTATTTTGTTTGACTATATCATTCGTGATGATATGAACATCTGTTTTGAAGAAAACAAAATATTATGACAGCTATTGCTGATTTAATATCATCCTTCTTAGAAGTCCTACCATGCTTCTTTTGTTCTGCTACCATTGGTTCTGTCTATCACATTGTGTCTGATTGGAATTTGAATATTTGTGATAGTTTAAACAAAATTTTTTTTATCAAAAATGAGATATTATAGTACCCATTGATCATTTTCTGTTATTAAGTTCACAAAGCCCCGTAATTCTTTCACTCTATGCATGGCTTTAGACTATTGTGTTATGTTTGATATTATTTTATTTGAAACTATGCTCAACTATAGCAGAGTAAGAGATATGGTGTTAGCTACTGTTGATGTCCAGTTGTATTAATGTAAAGTACTGTGTTGCCTATGCTGTCCTGTTCTGATCTGCTCTGTACTGCTCTCTTTTGTTTTATTCTCTTTCATATAAAATAAATAAATAAATAAAAAGACAAAAAAAAAACCAGGCTATTACACCAGAGAGACTATGTGATATAGGTAACCACATTACTAAGTTTTTGTTGGATCAATTAACAGAATGATTTGCACTCTCATTGTTTGATTGTCCACTTTTCTATGCTTTAATTTAGAGACGTGAACAACTATTTCTTAAATGACAATATTTAATCTATCAACTAGTGATTTCTTAACATTAATTTCTTTTGAAATTCTGTATTACTTCTACCCTTTTTTTGTTTTGAAATTTTTTCTTTAAATAATAAAAAACAGTGTTACTACTGCAGTAAATTTGCAAAATACCTGTACAGGACTAGATGCTGACAGCAAGCATCAAAGTTCTGCTGTGCTTTAAGTAACAGGTGGAATCAAATCATTTGGGATTTGTGTTGTAACAGGGATTGTTGAAGTATGTTCTCTTTACATATTTTCTCCTACAGATTTTATTTTATGGAGTATATTTTTGTTTACTCTTTTAAAATTAAAATTGAGTTAAACGTGAAAAAAATATTTCCATGTATGCATGCAGGTTTTGCAATTTATTTTGCCATTAATTTCCAATTTCAGTGCACTATGGTCAGATAGTATGCATGGGATAACTTCAATATCCTTGCAATTACTTAAGAATATTTTATGGGATCATATATGATCTATTTTGGAGAATGTCCCTATTGCAGCTGAGAAGAATGTGTATTCTTTTGTGGTTGGGTATAACATTCTGTGAACATCCACTAAGTCCAGTTGCTCACAGGTATGATTCAGTTCTATTACTTTTTTGCTGACTTTTTGTCTAGTTGATCTATCTCTTTGTGACAGTGGGCTGTTAAAGTAGCCTATAATAATTGTGTTCTTGATTATTTGGTTTTTCATGTCCTTTAGTATCTGCCTTATATAGTTGTGTGCTCCTGTGTTTGGTGCATACATATTTATAATTGTTAGTTCTTCCTCTTGAATTTTTCCACTTACAAATATATAGTGACCTTCTTTGTCTCTTTTAATCATTTTAGGTTTGAGGTTCACATTTTATGCAAATAGAATAGTTATCTTTGCTTTTTTCTGGGTTCCTCTTGCATGGAATACTGTTTTCCATTCTTTGACTTTTAATCTATGAGTTTCCTTTTGAGTCAGAAGTGTTTCTTGTATACAGCATATTGTGGGATCTTGTTTCTTGATCCATTCTGTCAACTTATTTCTTTTGATAGTTTAATTGACACCATTTACATTTATGAATATCACTGATATGTACTGACTCAACTTTGCCATGTTATGTTCCAATAGTTTGCTTTCTTCTTTTCCCCCTTATTTAATGTGTTGTCCTACCTGGTGGCTTCTTTCTGTTGTTCTGGGGATGTGGTTTTTTTTATCTCTGTCTAGGATATCTTTCGACAGTATTTCTAGGGTTGTTTTGGTGGATGTGAATTTCTTGAGTTGTTCTTTGTTATGCAAGCACCTTGATTCTCCATTAAATTTGAATGAAAGTTTTGCGGGGTACATCAGTCTGGCTTGAAAGTTGTTTTATTTCAGGGCTTCAGATATCTCATTCCAATCAAGTCTTGACTTGAGGGTTTGTGCTGAAAATTCTGCTGTGATTCTAATGGGCTTTCTTCAATATGTGACTTGTGTTTTTTCTCTAACAGCTTTTAATATTCTGTTTTTATGTTGTATGTCTGAGATCTTAACTATTATGTGTCTGGGTATAGATTTATGTTGGTTGTGATTGTTTGGTATCTGTATTCCTCACTTATCTGCATATCAAATTTTCCTTATGTTTGGGAAATTTTCTCCTATTGTTTCTGTGTATATTTTAGATATGTCATTTGTATTGACTCCAGTGTCTTCACTAATGTCTATTAATTTTATATTATTGCTCTTGGCATCATCTTGAAGCTTCTGGATTGTCATTTCTTGATGCTTTGTTGTTTTTAAAAGTTCTATCCTTTCATAATCACTAATTGTGATCTTGTGCTCAATGTCCAAAATCCTGTCCTCAGCTTCATTTAAACAGTTTTGCATGCTTTGAATCAAATTTTTTGTTCCTTGGATGTCTCCTTCAGTTTGGTTCATGAATTCTGCTTGTTTTCTGCATTGTTCATTCAAGGTTTCAATCAGTTTCCCATGTTCCTGTACTTTTTTCTCTTTTTCTTCTCTAGCTGCTGTCAGCAACTCCTTTACTAAGGTTGTTATTTCCATCTTTACATGCGAAAGTACTTCTAATTTGATTTCCTCTATGGCCTCACAGAGTTCTTTTTAAAATTTCATTCGCTATCTTTTCAGAGATTTCTGGTGTGTTACCTTTGGAGTCCTCTATTTCAATGTCTCCTGTACTTGTACCTGGTGGACTGGATGTTTGGGATTGCATTTTGCTGTTTTGTTTTGCCATTTTCCTCTTTTCAGTTAGTGTTTGGTCCTTTATACCCACTAGTGTCAACTGTTGGTAGTGTGTATCTTCATGTCCTACTGTAAGGCTGATATTTGTCCAGTTGCTGGGTCTCACAATGAATAGGAAGGCCAGTCATCTGAATTCCTGCTGCAGGGCCTGTTGGGTGAGTCCTTTATTCTCCCTGGGCTGAGAAGCCTAGTAGTATTGATGTATTTCAGCTTTTTATTCCTGCTAGTACTTTACCTTCAGATTATTCCAGGTCATCAAATCTCCCTGTCTATAGTGTTTGTTTGGTTGAGGCCCTAGTGTGTCCCTATTGTGTGCCTGTGTGTCTCATAAGCCCTTTTGATTTTCCTCAAGTTGGGGGAGTCCTTTTCGACACACTCCTCACTCTGCCTGATGTTTTCTGTGTGTAGGAAGGGGTCACCCTCACTCTTGTCAGACATACCAAGGGAGGTTGGAGGGAGCTTTACTACTGGCCTTATTTAGCTACTGTACACCTCTATTTTAGGGGCATACTCACCACACTGACTGGAACCAGCTTTGATCTTGTTATGGTGAGGCTATTGCATAATCTCCCTTCAAGATAGCACAGAGAGTTCACTGTAGTACAAGGTTCCTCTGGGCACAGAGTTCCAAGTTTGCCTGGTGCATGCTAGGATTCTGCTACATGCCACCTGAGTACGCACAGTCAGGCCCCCAGGTGTGTTTCTGGCCTTCTGGCTGCTTGGGGTTCACTGAGCACCGTCTGGTTAGGCCTGCTGATGCCTCTCACATGCCTTAGGGTGGTATCAGATGTAGGGCATGGTCTTACTACCTTTGCACAGAGTTCCAAGTAGTCCTGGTGCACGTTGGGATTCTGCCTGCAACCAGAGCACACAGTCAGGGCCTAGTGTGGCTCCCAGGCCTGCTAGCTGCCTAGGGTTTGTCCAGTGGAGTCCAATTAGGCCCTCTGGTCCCTCTTGCGTGCCTTCCAGTGGTATCAGACACAGGGTGTGGTCTTATTACCTGGGTGCAGAGTTTCGAGTTTGCCTGGTGCATGCTGGGATATTGCCGCCAGCAGAGCATGCACAGTCAGGGCCTCTGGTGGGCTCTTGGCCCTGCTACAGCCTGGGGCTTGCCAAGCACAGTTCAATTAGGGGGGATTTGTATTATGTGGCTCTCTAGATTTGGGGTACAAGTTATGTCCTGCCTGTGATCCTTCTGACACAGTCAACAGGAACACTTCATGATGAACCTTTTAAGGTGATTTAATTTTATGTGTACATGTT
>PVJX010040083.1:0-15383 GCA_004027295.1 Dolichotis patagonum | reverse complement strand
CCTACAGCCACTTGTTGAAGGCTGTTCTACGCATGCGCTCTGAGGAAGCCCGAAAGAAGGCCTTCGCCACCTGCTCGTCACATATCACAGTGGTGGGACTCTTTTACGGTGCAGCAGTGTTCATGTACATGGTGCCTGGAGCCTACCACAGCCCACTCCAGGACAACGTGATCTCCCTCTTCTACAGCCTCATTACTCCCACACTCAACCCCCTCATCTACAGTTTGAGAAACCGGGAGGTGCGGGGGGCCTTGGTCAAAGTGCTTAGCAGAGCTGCACTCGAAGTAAACTGGTGACCGCGTGAGGACTTGCTGAGGTGACCTCAATGGCTGTTCATCCAAGCTGTCTCTCCAAAAATTCATTGGTTCCAGCTGCCAAAGGCCTATGTACACATCTAAATGTATGTGTAGGTTTACCCTGCTCCATAGTATGCCGGGTTCATGCTCTTCCTCATGGGCCTGTGGAAATCAGTAACAACAGAATCAGTCACTTCAGTGTGTCAGTTCTCTAAGGATGTACCCTTTCCACCATGAGGAGGCTCTACCTTGTTATTATAAGACCCGTTATTGAATTGGTAATTATGCCTTTGAGACCATTTGCTAATGACATGCTCTACCAATCATCATAGTTTTGAGGCAAAGGGGTTATTACCTTTTATGTTTAAAGAATAGACTTTAGAAAAAATAACTCATCATCTCATTGCCAGAAAGTGTCATAGCTGAACTGAACCCATCATTCTCTCATGCCAAACATGACTCACCCCAAAGACTGTGATGTTTGACTCTGTGGCAGCAACACACTTTGTGTGTGTCTGTGTGTGTGTGTGATGAGTGTGTGTGTGATGAGTGTGTGTGTGTGTTTGTGTGTGTGTGCTGTTGGTTGTCCAGGCAACATTTGGAGGCCACCCTATTACTGAAGATATGAATCATTGCTTTCAACAGGAGTGTGATTAAACTTAAAACTATATTTACAAAATATTTAAGAAAAACTGGGGTTTATTGAGACTCTCATGAACAATTAATTATGTTCTGGTTGCTTTGTCAATAGCCATATACAGTTTTGGGGAGGAGTAATGCTGTGTTGTCATGAACAAATACAGAGCTATTGGATGAAGTTAAACTTTAATATATATCCCTAGACAGCTTTCTCATGGTAAGGTTGGCTTACAATAAGTTACACACAAAATGTAAGCTTTATTGAGCTTTGGCCCTTATATACTTCTGTGATTGAATCTCCTAATGAAGACAGTGAATGTGTGCCTCACTTCTAGAAGTTTCCTTATGGTTTTTGTAATTTTTCCCTTCCAATACCTTCAAGAAGCAATAGACATTTTCTACTATAATAGATTTGTTTCACTTTTCTATAATTTCCTACAAATAAAACACATAATCTCATAGGTTCTTTTACTCAGCGAAGTATTTTGAGTGTCATTCATGTTGCTTGTATATGTAGTTTATTTCTTTTTATTGTTGAGAGCTATCTGCTCTATGGTTATAACATGTTTGCTTTTAACTCTACATTGTGTTATTGATATAGCTAAAATAGCTTTCTTTAACATAAGATCAGCATGGTATAACTTTGTTTATGCATTCATATTTTAATTGAATTTATTATATGCAATATATACTGTGGATTTTTTTTGGGTATTTTATCCAGTTTGACATGATCTAACATTTTTTTTCTTTCAGGTCCTTCACCAATTTCTATTTATTTATTTTTAAGAGAGAAAATTAAACAAAATTTTGAAACAAGATAATTAGAGGCTAACAATGGTTAATACATTGCATATTGTTGTCTGTAAATTAGTTACTCAGAGTATAAGAAATCATCATTTACTTGTCCAAATAATAACACAAAACTTTCTTTTTAATGGCTTAAGAGAAATCAATAGTGTAACTATCTTAACTATCATATAAATATGATAGTTATACATATATATAGATATTCTTTCAGCTTCTCATAATAGGGAGATAATACAGTGTTTACACATGCCAGTCTGATTTATTTCACTTATGATATGATCTAGTTGCATACACTTACCTATAAAAGCCTTGAATTTATCTTTTTTTATAGCTGAGTATTACTCCATTGTATTGAAATACCATATCTTTTTATTCATTCCTTGATTAATGGGAATTTGGGTTGTTTCCAAGATTTATCTATTACAAATTGCGTTGCTATATACATGGGCGCACATATATTACTGTGGTATGATGTTTTCTATTCTTCTGGAAAAATACCCAGAGAGAGAATAGCTGAATGCAATGGTACTTCCAATTCTAGTTTTTAAAGGAATCTCCACACTGATTTCCACAGTGGCTGCACAAGTCTACACTCCCACCAACAGTATAGAAGGGTTTCTTCTACCCCAAAGACCAGTCGATGTTTGTTATTGGATGATTTTTTGATGATAGTCATTCTTTCTGGGATGAGGTGGAGTCTCAGTATTATTTTAATTGGCAATTCTTGAATGACCAATGGTGTTGAACATTTTTTCATATATTTGTTTGCCACTTGGATTTTTACATATGAGAAGTGTGCATTCATCTCAGATGCCCATATTTTGGATTTGGTCTTTCAATTTTGGGAGCCTGATTTTTAAAAAAAATTCTTTTTTTCATTTTTTAGTTATATTTTAAAGATAATAAGACCAAGCAAAACAAAACAGAACAAAACCAATCAAAATAAACCAGTGTAAGTGACACAGGACTTCAAAACAATAGGAAATCAACAATGGTTATCATGTGCCTCCTGCTGTCTTCAAAATAGCTGCAGACACCTTTAGACATAGTAAAAATCAAACAAAACAGAACAGAATAGAACCAGTAAAAACAAGACAATGTGATAAAGTACTTCAAAACAAGATAATAATAAATCCAAAATGGCTACCATACAATATCTTGTTATCTTTGAAACAGTTGCCCATGCCATCAGATATAACAAAATCAAACAAAACAAAATGGAACAAAACCCAACTCAACAAAACAATGAAAATGATACAGGACTTCAAGACGAGACAGTAGGGAATCAAAATTGACCACCACCCTCAGAAGGCGATTCTGCCTAGATGCTATACTGTGTACTGCCATCCTCTGAGTAGATGATCAGACCACCAGTGTTAGACCTGCAAAGTTAGGGAAACACTAAACAGTACAAGCATTGAATTGTATGCCACCTCAAGAGCCATTGTCACAACCAGTGTTTCTCTGGAGCAGTTGGTCACTTATGGCACAGAATGGGTTGGCTCTTCTTATTTCCCAGCCCAAACACAGGAAGGAGCTGGCATCTAGTTCTTCTGCCAGTGGCCTACACATGGTGCCGATTCACAGGGAGGGCATACTTCTTGTTGACTTCTTGTTCTCTTCCCCTGCAGATTGTGGTGCCAATTCATGGAAAAAGGCTGGCATCTGGCTCTCCCCCCAGCAGCCCTTGCTTCTTGTTCAAGAGGGTGAAAATTAATGCTTTAATTAAATAGCTACAATTTGATAACTGCAAAACAATTGACAGATGAATGGATAAAATGTGGATAAATGCAATCAGTGAAATATTATTTATTCAGGAAAAGGAATGAAATATTGATATACATTACAGTTTGGGTGAATCTAAAAATGTTGAATGAAAAATATCAGTCACAAAGATTCATATTGAATCATTCCATTTATATGAAACACTCAGAATAAGTAAACATATAGAGATGAAAAGCACATCAGCATTTGCCAAGGTGTAGGGAAGGAAGAATGATAGATGAGTCAGTATGATATCTCATTTAGGAAAGATAGAAATATTTTGAAATTATACAAAGATGATGGGCTCACAACACCATGTGAATATTCAATATCAGTGAGTTGTAAGCATTGGAGTGGTTCACTTTATGTTATGTGAGTTTTACTTCAATGAAAAAGGCTACATCTTACTGGCAAACAGGATGCAACCAATCATCAAGAAGATTATACACCATGACCAAGCAGGATTCATTCCAGGGATGAAGGGATGTTTTGACACATGTAAATCAGTAAATGTAATCCACCATATTAACAGAGCCAAGATCAAAAATCATATGAACATCCCAATAGATGCAAGAAAAGCATTTGACAAAGTTCAGCACCCATTCATGATAAGAACCCTACAGACAAGTAGAGTAGGTAGTCCTTATCTCAATCTGATAAAAGTGATATATGACAAACCAACAGTGAACATCATACTAAATGGACAAAAACTGTAATATTTTTCTCTAAAATCAGAAACAAGACAAGGATGTCCACTGTTTCCACTCTTATTCAACGTAGTCCTGGAAACTTTAGCCAGGGCAATTAGACAAAAGACAGAAATAAAAAGAATAAAGTTCTTTGAAAGGAAGAAGTTAAATTATTATTTGCAGATGACATGATACTCTACATTGAAGACCCCAAAAGCTCCATTAAAAGTTGCTAGATTTAATAAACAAATTTAGTAGCAAAGCTGAATACAAAGCAACACTCAAAAATCAATAGCATTCTTGTACATGAATAACAAACCCACTGAGAGGAAAATTAGGGAAACAACACCTTTCACAATCATCCAAAAAAATATTTAGGAATCAATCTAATAAAAGATATAAAAGATCTTTAGATTGAAAACTACAGTACTCTGAAAAAGAAGATTGAAGAGGATGTTAGAAAATGGAAAGATAACTATTGCTGTTGGGTAGAAAGAACCAAGATAATGAAAAAGGTCACACTTCCAAAACTGCTCTACAGATTCAATGTAATTACAATCAAAATTCCAATAGCATATCTCACAGAATTAGAGAAAACAATCCTAAAACTCATCTGGAAACAGAAGAGACATAGAATAGCAAAGGGCATCTTGGGCAAGAAAGACAAGACAGGAGGCATCACAATCTCTGACTTCACATTATACTAGAAAGCTACTGTAATAAAATCAACATGGTCCTGGAAAAAGAAAACAGTTCTGAAGATCAATGGAACAGAATAGAAGATGCAGACACAACTACAAACACACTCAGCCTTCTTATCTTTGAAAAAGGAGGAAAACATGTTCACTGGAAGAAAGATAGTCTCTTTAATAAATGGTGCTGGAAAAACTGACTTTCCACATGCTGAAGACTAAAACTAGACCCATTCTTATTACCATGCACTAAATTAAAGTCAAAATGGATTGAAGACCTAAATATTTAATTTTTTTTTTCTTTCGGTACCAGGGATCAAACTCATGACTGCATGCTTGCAAGGCAGGCACTTATGCCGCTGAGCTAAATCCCCAGCATGAAGACCTAAATAGTAAAATAAAAACAATAAATCCACTAGGTTAGAAAGTAGGTAGAAATCCTGAAGACATAGGGTTAGACAGAGAGCTCATGAAGAGAAACCAAACTATGTGGGAAACACTTCAAAGAATCAACAACTGGGATTTCATCTTATTGAAAATTTTTTGGAGTCAGGGCTTTAGTTCAGCAGCACAAATATCTGCCTGGCTTGCACAAGGTTGTGAGTTCAATCCCAGTACCCTCCCAAATTTTTTTGCACATCAAAAGAAATCAACAGATTAAAATAAAAACCCACAAATTGGGAAAAATTTCAACCAACTGTCTCTCAGAAAAAAGACTTTTATCTAGCACATTTAAAGAATTTTTTAGGCCATTCATGGACTGCAGAGGGAGAGAACAAGAATCAAGCCCTCACCTGTACCATGCAGTTGACTCAGGGTGCCGGGAGAACAAGGAGCTCCACCCCTCTCTGGGAGGCGGCTGAGAGCGTGGCAGACTTTCAGCAGCCTGAAGGAGAGAGACACTGGCGTTGGGACCTGCACCATGTGGTTAACTCGGGGTGCCGGGAGAACAAGGAACTCCTCTCCTCTCTGGGGGGCAGCTGTAATCCTGCAGGTGGGCAGGCTGAGAATCAGACATCTCATGTGGTCCTGTCCCATGCCCCCCCCCCCCGCTTAGCATGTGTGAGCCAGTTAACTACACATCTTGTGAAAAAATTGGCTATGGTATTTAGTATGATCTTCCCATATGCAAAGATATGGACAACCATTTGGAAGAAAACAAGAGACAATATGACAGATAGTGAAGATCCCTGGTTGTATAGCTTTGAAATTTATGCTTTCTTAAGTCCCATTCTGTTCTGTTTTGTTGTGTTTAATTTTACCCCCCTTAAAATAAAATTTAAAAAAATATATACTTATGTAAAAGAGGGGAAAAGAAAGTGCTCTAAAGGATATAACTGAATGTATGGTTAAGTGTATAAGATAGATGACCACATTACTGTTTTTGTTAGATTGTTGAGCAGAACTGTTAATAGTCTCACTGTTTGAATGTCTACTTTGTGTGCTTTAATTTTGTAACTTGAACAACTATTTCCAATGGTGACGGTATGTAACCTATCAAGTGGTGATTTCTTAGTGTTTTTGTTTTGATATTGTTATTGTGGTTCTTTTATTTTTTGCCTTGGAATTCTGTATTGTTGCTACCCTTTTTCTGTTTTGTTTGGTTGTTTTCTTTTTTGCTTTTTCTCTTTAAATAAAATTAAAAAAAAAAGAATCAAGCCCTCTTTGTGTGAATTGGCACCATGTGTGGGCTGCTGGGGAGAGAGTCAGACGCCAGCTTTCTTCCATGAGTCAGCACTATTTGCAGACTGCTGAGGAAGAGGACAAGAAGTCACCAAAAAGCAAGCCCTCCCTGCAAATTGGTGCCATGTGCAGGCCGCTGTGGGGAGAGCCAAACTCCAGTTTTTTCCTGTGAGTTGGCACCATTAGTGAACTGTGGGGAAGAGAATAAGAAGTCAACAAGAAGCAAGCCTTCCCTGGGAACTGGCACTATATGTGGGCCATTGGCTGAAGAACTAGATGCCAGCCCCTTTCTGTGTGTGGGCTGGGAAACAAGAAGAGCCACCCCTACCCCACCCCACCCCACCTCCTGTTGCGAGTGACCTGCTGATCCAGAGAAACACAGGTTGTGATGATGGCTTTTGAGGTAGAATATAACTTAATGTTTGCAGTGTTTAGTGTTTACTGACTTTGCAGATCTAAAGCTGGTGGTCTGATCATCTACTCAGAGGATGGCAGTACACAGTGTAGCATCCATGGGGGATCTCCTTCTGAGGGTGGTGGTCAGTGTTGATTCCCTACTGTCTCATTTTGAAGTCCTGTATCATTTTCATTGTTTCATTGGGTTGGGTTTTGTTCCATTTTGTTTTGTTTGATTTTGCTATGTCTGATGGCATGGGCAGCTATTTCAAAGATAACAAGATATATTATGGTAGCCATTTGTTATCTTGCTTTGAAGTCCTTTATTGCATTCCCTGTTTTGTTTTCATTGGTTGTGTTGTGTTCTGTTGTTTGATTTTTACTATGCCTGAAGGGATCCACAGCTATTTTGAAGACAGCAGTAGAGTAACCAGTGTTGAGTTCCTACTGTTTTGAAGTCCTGTGCCACTTACTATGGTTTGCTTTGATTGGCTTTGTTCTATTTTGTTTTGCTTGGCTTTGTTCTCTTCAAAATAAAAATAAAAACAATTTTCATCTTAATTTTGTATATCTCACTAATTTATGTCTTTGTTAAACCCTCATTACACACAAAGGATGAATTTTACTTGATTAGTTTGATTTGTATTCTCTGTACTGTAGAATTCATTTTGATAGTATTTTTCTGAGAGTATTTGCATCTCTGATCATCAGGGATACTAATGTATAGTTTTCTTTTAGGATGCTGGAGAGAAATGACAACAAAGATCAAAACAAAATTCTTGGAGCTCAAGCATTCAATAAATAAAAAAAAATATAATCAGTAGTTTCAGGAGCAGTTTCACTGAAGCAGAAGAATTTCCACATTTGAAGATAGTTTTTAAAAAAAGAATATGGCCAAAATCAAAATTAGAAATAATAAGGTAGACAACAAAAATTGTGGGAAAAATCAAGCGAACATACATTTTTTTTTTTGATGTCAGGGATTGAACTCATGACCTTGCATTTGCTAAGCAGGCATTTAGGCCACTGAAGTAAAACCCTGGTCCTAGTGAACATACATTTATCATTTATACTATGTGTATTTGAGAGGGAAAAAGAAGATAAAGTCATAGGGTAATCTATTCCATGAAATAATTTTGAAAACTTTCAGAATCTTGGATATTCAGCTCTGGGAAGCTCAACACACTCATAATAGATTTAACAAAGTATTTTCTTTGAAATTAGGAAAATTATAAGTAATCTAGCAGAAGTACAAGATAAAGAGAAAATTTTAGTAACACCAAGAGAAAATTGTCAAGTCACTCTAAAGTGAAACCCTGTTAGAATAATAGCAGACTCTTCAGCAAATTTTTATAAGCTATAGAAAAATGGATTATGTTTTCAGTCCTAATCAAAAAATTTGAACCAAGGACATCAAACATAGTGAAGGTATTCTTTAGAAATTAAGGAATAATACATAGAAAGAGGAACAAAGAGACCAGCTGTGCAGCTTTCAATAAATGCTTAAGGAAGATCTACAGCAGAAGTGAAAGAATAGTAACTACTGCACCATGAAAACATGCAGAGACTCAATACTCAACAACAGGGCTTCAGAACAACAGAGGAAGATAATAGAATAAAACTTTATCAGTACAGAAATGTCTTGAACCACAAAGATGACCAAAGAGAGCAAGTAAGCAATGAAAGATATACAAGACAGCCAGAAGAAATTCACATAATGTCACGAGTATGTCTTTATTATCAATAACAACGTTATGCTGCCTATAAGAAATGCAATGAGCACTCCAGTGAGTCCACTCATGGTGGGCTTTGGCAAGGGCTGGATCATCATACCTAAACGCTACAAGGTCAACTACTGCTCCAGCCAGTGCAAGCACAGGCTCATATGAAAGTACCCACATATCCACTTGGTGTAACAGGACAGTCCTACCAAGATGGCCCCAGTGGACGCATTCTACTTCAGTGACACGCAGCAGATTATCTGAGGCAAGCTCCCCGGCATGGTGGTGGATCACCGTGTCTGCTCCTAAGATGGGAGACAGTGGACGTCTCCCCCACAGACCCTTCTCTGAGACCCCCAGCCGTGTACCTCCCCCACAAGACCCAGAGCTCCTTCCACCTCTTCCCAGGAACTGCACACCTTGTTCCCTGACAGAGCAGTGTGCCACACAACAGGGAGGCAGGTGGGACTGAATGGTGAGGGGTTGGGAGAAAAGGAGAGGGCAGGGTGGAGTGGGTGAAGTTTGCAGGTAAGAAGGTTGGGCCAGAGGCCAGAGAGATGCAGAGACAGAGGGACTGAGACAGAACAGAGCACGGAGAAAGCAAAGGAACAGAGAGGCAGGAGAGACAGAGATTAGGTGGGGATGGAATAATAAGTGAAAGTCCCACACTGTTGCAAAATGTGTTGATAAAGTGAGGGATTTGGTACAGTTTGGGGAGATTCCTGGGCCACTCAGTAGGAGAGGAAATCTCTCCATTCTTAGCTTCGTCCTCCTTTTCCTCCCACAGTGGCAGGGGAAGGGAAGTTTGGGCAGGGGCAAAAGGCTTTGGGATTTATTTATTTATTTATCATGACTTTTTAGGTTTGGATACTTGACTTTACTGGATTAGGAAGGTCGCTGCCCACTATGACCCACCTGCCCCCCTCTCATTCCCCAAACTCTGCTCCCCCACAATACTCAAGCATTTCTAGAAAGCATCCAGGGATGGGAACAGGAGCAAAGGGCAAAAGGGTCAACACATGGAAGTTTCTAGCCCATAAGTACCCTAATTAACCTTCTTGAGCCAAAGGCTATGGTCAGGGAAACAGTAAAAAGTTAGGGTTTAAGAGCTGGGGAAACAGAGCATCCTCAGTGTCCAGTATCTATACATGAGCTACTAATCTTCTGGCCAGTTTTCTCCATGGAATAGGTTTCTTTAGCCAGGAGGTGCAGCCTGCTTAGGTCCAGAGAGACCAAAGGTCCTGTGGAATGTAGACCAGCCTCTTTCCTCAGGTCAACAAAAACAACAACAAAAAGCAAGAGATCCCAGAGTCCCTCAGGTCTGGGAAGAGTTTGGAGGAGTCAAGGAAGGAATGGGGAAGCAGGCTGAAGGTTCCTGGGCTTTCGAACCCAAATTCAAATCGCTGCATAGGGCTATGGAATGGAGCCAACAGACCAAGGTAGAAGGAGTTCATTCCTCCTGCCATCGTGGCCCACCCTGCTCTGGACTCACTGGGTCTTAGTTTCTTCCCCCAGTGGAATGAGAAATAGCAGCACCTGCCACAGCCAAGAGGTGAATCCTGAGCTCTTACCACATGGGTACTCTTTGGACACAAATTACCTCTCACTGTGGGACCAGGGAACAAGGGCACCAGCACAATGGTGGACAGATGAGAGTCTGAGAGGGTCACAGGCTTCAGAGTGTAGAAGTTCCCTCCTGCCAGCCTGCTGGATGGTGCTTGAAGCTGAGGAGTGGAGAATCTCCACGTCCTACCCATACCTCACCAGCGGCCCCCTGGGCTCCAGGCAAGAGCCTAGAGGGTGTCAATAGAGGAGGGTGTAGAAAACTGCAGGAAAACTACCACTCTCAGCAAACCCAGCAGTTACGTCTGTTGGAAACAGAAATGGACTGAACTGTTGCTCATGTTGGAGAGGAGACCTGCAAGTCTTGCTCTTCCTGAGTGCCTGTCTCTTCTGCTTGGACCACACCATGGAGTGGGCAAAGGTACATACATGGCCACCCTGGGAAGGTGATGTTGGTGAGTTTGAACATCTATTCTTACAGTCAGAAAACAAGATAAGGTGTTTCAGTAGAGGAATGAGCTGGAACCATTAGACTTTTTGACTAATCTCCGTCATAGCAGCTGTGCTGACCCCCAAGCTTCTCCTCCTCAGCCCTGTCCATCCTTCCTGCTGCTTCCCAGGGTCAAATATGTCTTGATCTTGGCAGGGTTGGGGCTGGGCAGTAGGCATCATTCCTCTACAGAGTCTATAGAACTGGGGGATTAAACTTGGGGGACACTTGAAATATTTCCCCTTTAGTACCACCAAATAGAGACCTCTGTGGGAGAGGAGGAGGAGGAGGAGTTTCTCTTATGAATATAAGTCAGTGAGTTGAAGTCTTGGCTTTCTGTTCTTTTCCGTCCCCCCAATACAGGTGGATAAAGAGGCTTGGGACCATAGCCCAGCAATCCACGGGGATCTGGCACCCCTCCTACACCTTGTGTGGACCTGGCCAGGGCTGTTTGAACCAATTATTAGCGTGACTGTTCACTGGGTGTGTTTGGTATATCGTGTGTGTGACTCTTTGTTAAGTGCTTCTGAGGAACAGAGCACAGCAGGGCCTTGGAATGCCAGAGAAAGGAATTCTTCACTGAAATCAGTGCTTCCTGGAGGGAGCCATTGCAAAAAGGCTATCAGGCAGCTTTTAAGTTATCTAACAGAGGGAAATGCTGGCCACAGGGCGCTGTGAATTTTGGAATGGTCGCATGACAAAGCCCAGCACTTTAATCTGAAAAAGGAAAAATAAAAGCAGTCAAAGAAAGTAGTTAATAAAGCTTTAGCTAGGGCTGGGGATTTAGCTCAGTGGCTTAAGTGCCTGCCTGGCAAGCGTGAGGTCGTGAGTTCAATCCCCAGTACCAAAAAAAAAAAAAAAAAAAAAAAAAAAAAAAAGCTTTAGCTAGATCAACAATAATCAAAAAAGGAGACCTGAATATGAAAGTTCAGAATGAAAAAGATGTGACAGCTGATACTGCAGGAATACCAAAGTTCATTGGGGATTTTCAGGAAACACTATGTGCTAACATATTGGAAAACCTAGAAGAAATGGTAAGTTTATGGTTACAGATAGACTAGCAAAATTGAACCACAAGGACACAGAAAACCTTAACAGACTAGTAAGATATTGTATCACTAATTAAGTCCCTCACAGTGGAGAAAAGCCCAAGGCCAGATATCTTCATTATTAATTTTATCAAACTTTATTTAATTTTTAAGAGGTATAAAAGGATTTATTAGGGTATGTAAATTACTCCAGAGCAACCTATTGGGGATCCCCTCCTGTCTTCTTGAGCTATCCTAGTGCCCATTCCTTTTCTCCAACAAATTTTCTTATCCTTAAAGAAAAAGGAAGTTACTCAAGACTTTTTCCTTCCAGGAAACTAACTAGAAATATCCTAAGGGTCTTAAAGACATAATAAACTTATACACTGAGCTATGGACCTGTGCCTTGCACCTCTAAATTATACATCATTTCAATAGGCCACCACTCTTTTTATTTATTTTATTTATTTTTATGTTTTACTTTTTCTTTTAAAGAGAAAAAAAAACACAGAAAAAACCCCCAAAACAACAGCAACAAAATCCCCAAACAATAGCGATATAAGATTTCAAAACAAGACGACAGGAATTTAACAGTGGTTGTTACACTGCATATTATTATATTCAAAAGAGTTGCTCAGATTACCACACAGCCATGCTAAACTGATCAAACAATATGGGCATGAGCTGTGCCTTTCCTTGAACTAATAAAATTAGTAGTACAATTATCTTAGTTATCCTGTGCATATATACAAAGATATTTACATCTTTTTCCTTTTCCCTTCCTTCTTTTCTTCTTTCCCCCATCCCAGTTTCTCTTTCCTTTTGAACAGCTTCTTTCCCTTTTGCAACATCTATTGTACCTTTTGGATCTTATTTACTCTTTCAGTTTCCTGTACTAGGAGACAACAATGCTTACACATGAGAGTCTGATTTATTTCATGCGTGAGTACACGGACCTTCACCGTTAGGGGAACAGCGATGTTAGTAGGCAGCAGAACTCACTTCAAACACAGTTTTCTTCCAGCAGAGCATTCCAGATGGGAGAACTGATACAGAGCAGGCAAACACATCCTCCTTCACCCCTCTTCAAGCCACTGCCAAGCCCTACAAGTATGCCTACCTCTGGATTAAAAGGCACCTGTTTCCCTTGAGGGTCCATATCCTATTTCTCTGAATGTGTGTTTTAAACTTTTACCAGGCTTTAACAGAGGGGTTAAAGAAAATTATTCTTATTATTCCAAGGAACTGCAAAGAAGTGAACTTCCCCAAATTATTCTGTGAAGTCAGCATTACCCTGAAGTCAAAATCAGACAAGGACACAGCCAGAAGAGAAAACAATTGGCTAAGATCTCTGGTAAGCCTGGATGCAAAATCTTTCAAAATACATTAGCAAATTAAACCTGACACCAAATAAAATGATACTCCCCATGATTATGTGAGATGTAACTGAAGGATGCGAGAATAGTACAATATCTACATATCACAAATGTTATATATTAAATTAAAATACTATGGCAATGCAAAATAAATAATTGATAGAATGAAGAGCCAACCAACAGAACACAGAAATATTTATAAAGTATACATCTGACTACAGAAAATTTATGGAAATCAAACTGAACAGCAGAATACCAAGTAATCAGATTATAAAAATGAGCAAATGAGCCAAATAGATATTTCTCAAAAAAGAATAAACAAATGTCCAATAAGGGTAAGAAGAGATGGTAAAAATCACTGGGCATCAGGGAAACAAATCAAAACCATGATGAGGGGTGATCTTACTGCAGTTAGAATCACCGTTATAAAAAAGACCAAGGGAAGCAAATGCTAACCAGGACCTAACAATTAATGGGTAACTAGTAATGGGCAACTAGTTGTGAGAAACTAGTGAAGGTTAACCAGTTCTGAGGTGGGTATCTAGTGGTGTGCAGTTAGCTGTGGTTAACTGCAAATGGCTAACTAGTTGTGAGTAAGTAGTAATGGGTAATAGCAATGACTAAATAGTTCTGGGTAACTAGTTGTGGTTACTACCAATGAAAAAAACTTGCTCAAATGCTGTCTCTGAGGAATACATATGTGTTTGAAGCATGGGCATTCAAATAATGGCCACTTAACAGGTTCCTGCAGGCTTGAGGCACTGATGGTACATGCATGACTTATAAAAGTTATTAGATTCACTTATAACACAGGTGGTACAGGCTGCCCGGTATGACACTCATACATATACTACTGGCTGTTCAAGCTGATGGGAATGTAATACATTCAAATCAGGGCATTGCAGTGGTTTGATTTTGCTTAGTTCAGAAGTTTTATCACTTTTTGGGTTTCATTATAATTTAGTTGGTAGTTTGCAAATTACTTCTTCAGTTTCACTGATTGATGTTGGATCATTCAGGATTTTATATCTTCTTGATTCAACTTTGGTAGTTTATATGTATTTAGGAATTTATCCATTTCTTCTGAGTTTTCCATTTTATTAGAGTACAGGTTCTCAAATTAGTGAATGTGATCTGGATTTTGGCAGACTTCATTGTGATTTTGCCTTTTAAATTTCTCATTGCCTGTATTTGGGTCCTTTATTTACTTATTTTGGTAAGGTTGGTTTAGGGTTTGTCTATTTTGTTTTATCTTTCAAAGAACTAACTCTTGGATATGCTCATGTTTTGTATTTTTTATCTCAATTTCATTAATTTCTGCTTTAATCTTCATAACTTACTTTCTTCTACCAGCCTTAGGTCTGGATTATTCTGGTTTTTCTAGGACCTTCAGGTACACTATTATGTGATTTATTTGTGCCTGCTCTGTTTATTTTGATGTGGGAAATCACAGCAGTAAAATTCCTTCTTAGAACGACTTTCACTGTATCTCATAGATTCTGGCACATTACACTGGCATTACTGTTTGATTGTAAGAATTAATTTCTTCTTTAATCTGTGACACATAGACTGTTTTATAGGGTATTATTTATTTTTTAATATGTTTGCTTAGTTTCTGTGTTTTTTTGCTATCTTCATTTTCATTGCACTATGATTTGATAATATGAGTGGGGTAATTTTGATGCCTTTGCATTTGCTTTAAGCATGTTCTGTGAGCTTGTATGTGGTCTGTTTTGGAGAAAGTGCTGCTGAGAAAAATGTGTATTCTGTTGTTGGATGGAACACTATCCAGTCCATTTGTTCAAAGGTTTGGCTCAACTGTGTTATTTCTTTGTTTTTGTCCATTGAGACAATGAATGTTGTGAGAATGGGGTGTTGACACATCCATTACAATTGTATTGGTGAAGCATCTCGGCCTGACTCTTTGGGACCGGGAACCTCCCGGACCTGGAGAGTGGCCCGGGCTGTTTGGATTGAAAGTCTGCAGAGACTGGCATCTCAGCCTGACTGTTTGGGACTGGTAGGCCTGCCCTTCATCCGCAGGGAACTTCCCAGAGACTGGCATCTTGACCAGGTCTGTTTGAGGCCCATAGCCCCGCCCTTCACCCACAGGAAATCTCCCAGAAACCAGCATTGCAGCCTGACTCTTTGGGACCAGGAACTTCCTGGACCCTCAGAGTGGCCTGCGCTGTTTGGATTGGGAACTTTGCAGAGACTGGCATCTCAGCCAGGTCTGTTT
>PVJX010040081.1:0-15408 GCA_004027295.1 Dolichotis patagonum | reverse complement strand
TAGTGTTTGCTGATTTTGTAATGAAACTAACATTCTAAAAAAATGGTATTTCACTTACCAACGACACACCAAAATATAAAAAATACTAACAACTGTGCAATTGAAATATTGAAATAAAAACACTAACACTAATGTGAATCAAAACTTAGGAAATGCATTTAAAAGAAATGAAAGAAATAAAGGTAAAATATTACCAATACCTGTGACATATAGTGATACATTGCATTTTGACCCTCTTGGGGTTTTTATTGAAAGAAGATATTTCTCAAATATAATGCAAATATGCTTTTCTATTTCTTTTCTTAAGCAAAACAAAACAAAACAAAACAAAAAAAAAAAACCAGGCTAAAACTACAATCACTGGAGAAAATTGAGATGGGTGCCCAAAATGACAAAGAAAATGCAGGAGGAAATAGCTTCAATGTTAGACTCAAGGAAGAAGTGAGACAAATTACAAAAAAATAATCATTCTCTAAAACTAGGTTGAAAAATATTGGCCATACTGAACACATTTAAAACATCCTAAAAAAGAAAAAAATCAATACAACTAGCTGTGAGAGTTAAAAACTTTTTGTAGGATAAAAGGAAAATAGAATTGCATGCACATGTAAAGATACAGTTGTTGCTAGGAATGTGAGAATGCTAATATTTCTGATGGGAGAATTTACAAATAAAGATAATGTCGTAGCCAGGATGCTACTGAACGTTCAGGACACCAAACTGAAGTTATCTGAAGAAAGTAAATGACTACATTCTATCTCATAATCATGACGTTGGGCAGTATCTTAGTCGATTTTTGTTGTTATAGAAGAATATTACAGACTGGGCAGTTTATGAAGGAAGTAAGTGTTTTGGCATATTCCTGGCAGCTGTGAAGTCCAGTATGAGGGTACTAGCATCTGGGGAGGACCTGCATTCTGTATCACCCTATGTCAAAAAGGTAAGAGAGTGTAAAAGTGAGACAGGGCAAAAGGGGTTCAAACTTGCTTTGATGAGAAACCCATGGTCTTTCTAACTAGCACTCCTGGAATAATGACATTAACTGTCTTTCACCAGGGCAGAGCCCATACAACCTAATTACTCCTTACTTGATTCTGCTCCCAGCACAGTCACACTGGAGATTGGATTTCTGACACAAGAATGTCAGGGAACACCATTCAAACAACAGCAGGTGGGAAAGACACTTTAAAACTTCCTGATCATATGCTTGTCCCTAATATGGTGAGAAGAACTCATTCTTTTTCAACCATGTGGAAACAGAATACAGTGGGAGAATTGTTCTACAAAGAAGACAAAGCACCAAATGCCAGATGGAATCTGTGTTAGCCTGCTAATTTTACTGTACTTTTAAATAAAAAGCCACTTGTAGATTAATTCATTGATCTTTACATACACAAACTAGAGGATTTATTATTTCTTGGGCACTATTTGAAGCATTACAGAAAGGATGCAAACAGATGCCTTTGGTGCTTGAAAGTTGCAATCCAGCTTCAGTGTATTTATCTATAACAAATTCTATAGAAGGAGTGGGAAAATCTACCTTCATTGAGAATGTGAAGAATCTTATTGATTAAAAGTTAACGCTATGTGCAATTGAAATTTGCCATATGTTAAGTGCTTCTATGCCTCAGGAAGGCAGTTCCTTGATAATTTCCAATATCTGTGACTATGTATATCTAGAATCAAGTACGTTTTCAGATGTCGTGCACAGGCTGAGAGCTAAAACTGACTTTTCTAGGTAAAAGTTCTTAGCAGCTTAGATATAAGACCATCTGGACCAAAGATTCAGAGTTTCTAAAAATGTATAAACTTTTTTATAAGATAAAGTTTAAATTGTTAGTGATAAAGAATTTTAAATTAAAATGGGTATAAAATTATAAGTAGAGTCTATTTTAAGCATCTTATTCTGTATCTTGTAGTCTATTGAAATTAATGTTAATGAATTTAGTATTTCCATCTATCGTAGAAAAATGTTCTTGTAAATAAAATGTCAGAAATAGTGGAGAATGAATTAAAAATAATTAAGATATAATGTTTCTTAGAGAGTAAACATGCCAAGAGGCTTTGCCAAGTTATCTTTGCTTCTTGTTTAAGCTTATTAATAAAGTTCATACTATCTAAGATTCTATCTTCAATTAACATTGGAAAAAAGAATAGTTGGCATAGCACTTCAGATGAAAATAAACATCTTGGGTTTTTCCAGATATAATAATTTATTTCATTAAAAGCAAATTACTGTAAGTTACAGTAAACAGACAGATAGAAATATGAATATTTTCCCCAAGGATTTGGGGACTTTTATGGAATGAAATGTTGTGATGTATAATAATAATTTTACTCTAGCCCCTTTATCTCCTGTGCCTAAAGAGTAACTGGCACAGAGAAGGAATCGATAAACACCTTGTTTTTTCTTATTTTTATTGATACTTGTTTATTTATTGGTAGTCATTAAAAAACATAAAACTAACAAACATTTATGTGTCACCTTATGTATGCCAAGAAATTGTTTCAAGCCATTTAAATACAGATTTTCATCGATCATCTTGTTATAGATAGAACATACATTTGACATAAGCAGAAAAAAAGCTATATTTGATAATTTGTGTTTACTTCTATTATAGGTAATAATCAATACTTTTCAACTTCTACAGATTAGATGTTGGCTAAAGTTCTGAAAATCATAGAAGCTAAGAATGAAGAACAGCCTTGATTATTTTGATATTGAATTTAAATATTGATTTAATATAGGAGCCTCATGACATTTGTAAAGGTCCAAATTTGTGAATACCACAATTATATCTAATTATCCTCATAAATGCAGTAAAGTTTAAATTTATATGATAATTTTGGAATGTCAATTATTTCATCAATATTAGACCAAAATAAGACAGTTATTTTTTAAATAAGCACCACAGCTTCACATTTTCTTGTTTTAAATTTCCCAAGGGCATTTCTCACCAAACAATTACTGCCCTGAACTCAAGCCTTCTAGTAGTGATATTAATAACACAGAAGAAGAGTGCCACTGGCACGTCACATTGGGACAGAGGACACATCAGCTAAGCCCTATTGTCAATGATTTATTTGAAGCCTGCTCCAAACTCATGACCCCAACAAAATTACAAATGCTTATATGCAATCATGTTACATGCAGCTGTTACATCTGTATGTCTGGAGAATCTATTGGATCTAATGACAAATCAAACCATATTCCTCCTCAAACTGTGGTATAGAAAACCTCCACAGTACAAATGTATTTTTTTGCTCATGGCTTCAGCGTCCTCCCTTCCCAGCTTGTTTTGTCACCTGATTACTGGCTACACTTCTGCTCTCGGCAGGAGCAAGACTGGGGTGGATATGGAAGGCAGTGACAGACAGATCAGAGATACTTGGAAGACAGAAGGTAGGTTCTCTTGCTCCCAGTATCTTCCTGTCAGATTTCCCTCAGCCCTGACATGAAGTCAGTTTGTAAAACAGTTGCTGCTCTTCTCCTTTTTGAGCCTATTTCCCCAAACAGGAATCCTTTAAGTATGGCTTTGAATCTTCTGGGGTCTCTTCAGGCCTTTTTAGGGGGACTCAAAGTCTTCCCCATTCCAACGATGCTCTGCGTGTGCCTGATTTTCTAGATCTAGCCAAACAACATAGCACAAAACACTGACTGCAGCAGGTGTGAAAATCTAGGTCTTTCATGCTACATATTAAAGAGTTTTGAAAATGTGAAATGATGCTAACATCCTCCCATATCTTTTTAAAATACACATTTTCATAAAATATTTAAATATTTCATAAAATACTTATAGGATGTAATGAGTTTATATTTACTTGCAATAACAGTGTATATTTTAATTTAAAATATAGTATAAAAAATATAACCCAAGTACTCCACAGCCTTTGAGATTCTTTTTAACTTCTAAGAACATAAAAGCATTTGAATACTGAGAAGTTTGAGAACCACTGTCCCAGAACCAGCTTCAAAACCATTGCAGAATGTCCAGCAAAACACTGGGGACCCCTCCCAGCTATACGGAACTTCACCATGCATGCCCAGGCACAGCCTTCTCCTTAATCCTCATAATTTTCTCATTAAGGACCTCTTAACCAAGTGAAAAGTGGACATTTCTAAGAAGCACATAGCTGTGAAACATAACCTAATAAAAATGTAGCCAATTCCCTTAGCACAGTGGTCCTCCACCTCCATGGCATCAGGAACCAGGTCATGGAAGACATTTTTAAAATAGACACTTGGGAGGCGGTGGTGGAGAAAGTGGTTTTGGAATGATTCAAACACATGACACTGATGTTGTATTTTATTTCTATTATTATTATGTTGCAATATATAATGAAAAATACACACAATTCACCAGAATGCAGATTCAGAGGGAGCCGTGAGCTTTTTTTCCTGCAACTGAAGGTCCTATCTAGGAATGATGGGAGATAGGGACACTAAGGTGTGTTGCTTTGCCCAGTCTACTTTGCAGTCTCATTTTGGTTACCGTCACTGCAAAAACTCCTGGTTCACAAAGATGGAAAGTTTGAAACAAGTAGGCTTTGCATGTTTCTGACACAATCTCACAATATTCTGCCTTGGCTCTAATCCAGAATGTTTGGAGATTTGAAGTTGTCTCAAATATAATTTTAAAGCTACTGCCACTTGTGATTTCAAGCAGTTGATCTTTTTCTAGTACATACAAACTGAACTCATTGGGTTTATACACAAACAAGTCACAGATCCATTCTTTCCCAGTTTGGAGATCTTTTGTAATTGGCAAGTAATGCTCAAAGTCTTTTGAAAACAAGATAGGTGACCATGTGCCAACAGGAAGAAAGAAGACCCTGGTTGTGTCTTTCAAACCTCTGATAATATTTGAAGTGTCAAAAAATATTTGAAATGCTCAGTGATTGCCCCAGAATTCCAGATGGGGTTTGAATGCAGTCACTTTATCTGCCGATTTTAACACAGTTTCCCTGAAGTAACAGATTGAGTTTGTTGAACTGGTTGAATATCTCATACAACCAACAAAGTTTGGTGAACCATTCTATGTCACTGAAGTGTGCTGTCTGTGGGGCATATTTTTCTACAGGAACTTTCTGGACCAACTTTTATAACTCAAAACCTTTGCCTAGTGATTTCCTGTTAGAAAGCCATCTTGCTTCTGTGTATAAGAAAGATGTGTGTTCTACGTCTACCTCCTCACACAGCTGTGAAGAGAGACATGAATTAAAGGCATGCATTTTAATGTGGATGAGAATTTTAATCAAGTCTTATAAAACATTATTAAGTTAAGCTTAGATTTTTATAAGTAGCCATAATTTTTTTATGGATGGCACAATGCATAGACTCAAATTCAGAAGTGACCTCTGACTCACATAGTAAAACCAGTGAGCCATCCAGTCACAGTAGAGACTTTGCATACATTCACTGGCATAAAGTGAACAACCCACTTTTTCTCATGTGTAATCACTCAAACTATGAATAGTTCTCTAGCTGTGGTGTTTGCTGGCAACAAAATTCTTCATAATATACCCTCAGGCACATCCACCTGAAGAATGTATCACACATAAACAAGAATTTGTTGTCTTGTTGCCAATACAGGCAGATTCATCAGCCTGGAATGCATACAATGGTGACTCATTAGTCTTCTCCAAAACTTATGCCTTAATATCTTCTGCTATTTCATCAGTCTAGTTATGGTGGTACCCAAAAGAGGAACACAGTATCTCCAGAAGGTTCACAACAAATGCCCTCGGCAGCCGGTAGGATCAGCTCTTCACCAATAGGAAAGGGCTACTTTGCTTTAGCAATGCTGCTAGCCATTAAGAATGATTTTCTCAATGCAAACACATTGGATGCAGTGGTGGCCTTCCATAACATCTCTATCTTTTGTGTATGTTTATATTTTTTTTATTTTGAAAAATTCCAAAGCACTGTCATATATTGCAAGGTATTTGGTCTCGACATGCTGAAGAAGTTAGAAATGCTTCATGATTTCATTAGGTAGCCAGACTCCATGTATTATACAGTAAATCCTGACTTACAAACATTTGAGTTATGAACTTTCACAGGTGTACTGTATAAGATTCTTGGATATACTGTGTAAGTCCTACTAGCTTGGATTACAAATGAATATGACTTAGGAACATTGTTCTTAAGTCAGGCACTTAGTGTACTAAGCTGGTGTGGAGAATGTGAATCACTTGTTGCAATGTTCCCATAATTTCAGTTGAACTTCTAGTATTTTCTTTTAAATATAGTTTTCTTTTTATTAGTAACCGAAGTCTTTCTGCTGTCTCACCATTGAGTCTTCCTGTCTCTCCAGTGATATCTGTATTTTTTACTTATTTTGACTAGAGTTAGCTTGTGAACTGACCAAAACTGGCTTGTTGGCTTATTCCACAAGTTTGTATTGTGGGGGGAAAAGCACAGATGGAGGTGATGATTAAATAATGGGCAGGCCATGCACAGACTAGAAAAGTGTCAGATAATGACTTAAAGTCTGCCAACAGCTGTATAACTGAAGTCCATCAATTCACTTGGGCCTGCTACCAGATGCAGCTTAATTGTCATTTGCCACTCCATGATAGGGTTTTGACATGAGTCAGAAAGCAATTGATTTATTATGGTCCCTGTGTAGTCAAATTTCTCTGCTAATGTAAATCTGTACTTGCAGCTACTCTCCAGCCCTAGCATCACTTCCTCGACTCCACCCTAGACCATCAGGTTCTCATAAGGGTCCCTGAATGCAGTTCCTAGTAGGGTTTATGCTCCTACCAGATTACAACACTGCTGCTGCTTTGACAGGAAGCAATTCAAGCAGTAATGCTAGTGATGGAGAGCAGCTTTAAATACAGACAAAGTGTCATTGGTTTGCCCTCCGCTCACCTACTGTGTGGCCAGACCCTGACAAGGTTGGAGATCCTGGTTTTAGCAAGCAGGAAGTGTGCTGGTAGGAATTTATTTAATTTAGTCCACCGTGATTCCTGTTTATCAAGCACTTCTAAAATTGGCAACATAAACTTTCATATAACATATTTAGAATTGGATATGATAATTTAAAACTAGGCAGAATGATATAGAATTGACTTTTGAAGGACTACGGTATTTAAAGCAATGGCATAAAATACAAGGGTCACTTATGTGCTTTTAAATATGTGGAACCCTTTCTGTAATTTTACAACTCCATCTTTCTTTTTCTCTTTATTCTTCCTTGAGCAATTAAAATGCAAACAGGAAGTTTGATAAGAGGCAGCAAGACAAGTGAAGCATGGGATAGCACTAAGCTATGACTGCCTAATGTATGCAGAGTAATAGGAATAATTGGATTTTTAAAGTCTAAGCATTATATGTTTTACCCTTTATCTCCCATTAAATCGATTGGTGCCTTGCTCTTTTTATATCTAAAATTTAACCTTTATGAATTTTTAATAACCAAAACTGTGTAACACTTTTATTAAAATGTGAGGTTGTATTAAAATCTGCCATTCGGCTTTTACAAATCAATGTTCCTTATCTGAAATAATGGATTTTAATGCCTACTAGAAGTGTGTATTTGTTAATCTATAAAATAACGATTATAAAAATGACCCTATAATTTAACATTATCTTAATGACATTTTTATATACCCCATTCATATGCAAGGTGCCAACATAGGGTGTTCATTTTCTGCTCACTTCTTTTCAACATAATACTTCCAACCAATGAATGACACTCAAAACTATACTTTATGTTTTGAAATGTTAACTCTTCTTAAGTGTTTAAAACATTTACAATTTTAAATATGTCTGTTTGCATTTTATAAGTAGCATGAAGTTGTAAAATCAGTTGAGATTTCAATTTATATATTTTATGAAAGTGAAAAAATATCACAGTCTTTACTCAAAATATGGAAAATACATTTGTACTGCAAAGGTTTCCTGTGCTCCAAAATTTCTGTTTAAGAATCAGAGGAATCCTTTAAAGATTTTGAAACATAAGCCAACTGTCTCCCAATTTATAGTTTCAACACTTTTATTTATTATAGGATAGTAATCTTTATTCATTTTGCCAATATCTGAAATTTCACACTTAAAAAGTCAGCCACAATTTTTATCCTAATCAATACTCACTCCTAAAATGCTACTTTTTTTTTTTTACAGCAACCTTGTAAACCAGATTCCAGGCAGCATGACTTCATTGTGTATCATGGAATATTTTCCTTGTGCTTTACAAGTTTTTCCTATTTCATTAAGCTTAATGTTCTAGACTGATTCATCTTGTGACCATCACAATCAAACATCTTCACTGCTTTACTATTTTTGTCTTTTTTATTAAGTTCAGTAACTTTTACCTAACCACTAAGATTAACACCTGAATGTCTTTCATTATTCTAACAATTAAAACTAAAACTTAGCTAATTTTATTGTCCTGTGGCATGAATTTCCAATTCCTGTCTCAGAGAATTCACATACAATTGTTTGTATATAGAATGGTTGTTTTCATACTTTTATATTGCCACCTCTTAGGCCTTCTGAAAACTAATTCATCTCCTTAATTTTAATTGCTGAAAGGGTGTAAAGCTTTCTTGGGAACTGAGCCAGGAAACCGCTGGGATGGACTATGATCTTGACTGAATTATGACAAAGATGAGATTTAAACAAAGATGAAGGTAAAGGTGAGAACCGTTTGACTCTATTAGCTGAGGATGCTCATAGGGACTGACAGGGACGTGGACTGCAGTAGGCATAAGTAAGGGTCAAGCAGAGCTCACGTAGGCCAGCAGGAGAGCAGCAGCATCCTCACTGCAGCAGCCTAAGAAAGTACAAAAGACACTGGAGGCTTTGACAAAAGTTCATGCGTATTCATTCATTTCATTTTCCTCAGTAATTTCATTTATTTATTTTAGACTTAAAATAAATAAAGCTTTAATTGAAAATCTGTAGCAAAGACTTCCTCCAAGGTTGGGGAAAGTGTCATTGTAATAGGGGGAAAAACAGACCATAGGATCAGCAAGCTTCTCAAGAGAGGAGTAAACAAAGGTAGAAAAAAGAAAAAGCAAGCTGTGGGGAGGGGGATGAAAAGGGGAATGAGGCGATAGTGTTATCCTGAGGTCAGTCTGCACTTTTCTCAGGAGTTTCTCTCAACACACACACATCAACAGTACAGCTGTTAAAATCTTGAAATATTTTTCATTGTCACATTGGGATGGTGCAGTGGGCATCTCGAAGGTAGAGGCCAGGAATGCGACTGCATGTCACAAGATGCACGGGAGAGCTACGAATGTCAGCGATAGTGCAAGAGTCAAGAAACCTGCCTGAAAACATGTTTGCTCCCTGTATTTAGTGAACAATTAGAAAAACTGGGTTCTAGTTCGTCCTGGCTGTGACAGAGCTCTCTGCCAGTTTTTACTACATTATGTTGTGACAGGACTGGTTTCAGAGTATGTAGGTTTATGGGCTTTATAAAGTCATCGTCTTTGACTCAAGCTTCAGAATAAGTAGCAGTTTCATGTGAAAATCTGAATAAACAAATTCAATATATGGATAAGTGGATCATCAGTCTGCTTTAATACTGATTAGGAATAAAGTTATCAGTATAGAGTATGCTCCATGTGTCATTTGCTTGGTATGTATAAGACAGAAATGGGAAACAGCAATTTTGAAAGACAAGAATTTTCTTCATAACCCTGAAATTATCTGCAAATCTGGAAAGGCAAGGGAAATGTCAAGAGGTTATGAAGCAGCTGACACTGAGTTGTGCACGCATTAGATGAAAGGAAAACACAATGACATAAAGAACAAAGTGCTCTACAGGGAAGTGAAAGGGCTTTGATTATGTTGAAAATAATGGTGGCCCATGGTGCATCCAAAGGTTAACCCAGGAGGTGAAAAGTCCATGTTGTATGGAGCTTTTTATTTTAGCAATCTGGACACAAAGATGTTTCATGGCTCATCCTTCAAAATTCCTCAAGCTCTGTCTTGGTTATTTTTTTTTCCAATTGCTGAGACAAAATACCTGATGCCCCAAATGAAGGAAGTAAAGGCTTATTTAGCTTACGGATTTTAGAAGTTTTAGTCTGTACTCCCCTGACTGCAAAGCAGGGTGGTATGACTGTGGTTTAACCATTCATGGTGGCCATAAACAAGAGCAAAAAGGGCAAAAAGGGAAAATCACGCCCCCTTCCCTCCCTTATATTGTATGCAGGTTACCTGCTCCTGGTGGGTGCTGCATTCACAATGCCCATCCTAGCCCTAGAAAACAAACCAATCACAAATGCTACACTCAGCCACCTCCGTGACTGCATGACCCTCTGGTGGGACAGCCAGAAACTAACCATACCATTCAACCCCTCGTCCCCCAAAGACTCATACACATCATTGATGTAAAAGACATTTAGTCCTTCTCCAACAATTGCCAAAGTCCTAACACTTTTAGCACTGCTGAAAAGCCTGAGTCCCAAGTCTCCTCCAAGATCTAAGGCAAACTCTTAGCTGTAACCCTCTGTACAAATGAAAAGATAGTTAAACACTTTCAACATTTAATGGAACAAGACAAACATTATCATTCTAAAGGGTAAAAATGAGGATATAAAGAAATGGCACCAAAAGAAGTAAAAAATCCAGCAGGGCAAACATTAAGTCTTATAGTTGCACATCCAGCATCTGAAGCAATCTGGTTGTGAGCTCTAAAGGGCTTGAGTAACTCCATTCCCATAGCACTTCTGGTGGTTGTAGCTCCTGTGGCTTCTCTCTTAGGCTCACTCTGCTCATTCTTTGTAGCTTTCCATAGATGATTCACACTCCTGGCTTTTATGAACTTTTGGGTTCTCCATTGCACCTTTGGATTTACACTCAGAGCTTTAACACTACCCTTTCAGGGGCACAGTGCCTGGCCTCCCAGGCTTTCTAAAATCAGTGTAAGCCTTTTTACCTGAGAACTCTTGGATTTTGTAATGCATCTAAAACTAACACCATGTGGATGATGCCAAGGTCTGCTGCCAGGTGGAACAGTAGCCAGGTTATTTTCTTTCTTGGATGTAGGGGTCAAGTGCCTGGATCACTGAGCACTCTAAGCCTGATTCTGAGGGACAGATTCTCTATGTCACTTCCAATCTGCAACCTGGTGTAGCCACTGCCATTTTGGAACCTTGCATGGCCTTTGCTGCCTTTCTGGAACATGGAACTCTAGTTTTCTCCTTCAAACAAAGTCTTTCACTTTTGAAATTTTGAAGCTCAAAAGGGTAGAGACCTACTGCTTCTTGGAATACCCCTGGACTGTCTTTTTTATTCTTCTGTTCCTTCTCAGCAATTGAGATCTCCACAGATCTATCTTTGTAGTCCACAGCTTTACTGTAGCTTTTTCCCCAGACAAACTCACAATGTTTTAAATCACTTTGCTGGGCTCTTTGTTCTTCATTTGCCACATAAATCTGGCTAAAAGACCCTAACAATAGCCATGCCACTGCCTCAACCTTTGACTGCTTTGAAATTTTGTTTACCAGAGCAATTAGTCCACCACCCTTAATCCCCATTTCAGGCAAAGTCTGTGGACAGGAGCAAAATGCAGACAAATTTTCTGCTAAGCTATATTGTCTGGTACAACAACTGATGTAGTCCTCCTTTCCAGCAGAAACTTCCCAAGACTGGTATTTACTGGTTTTGTGGTCTTCTGAGCTCTAACCAGAATCTCTGATACAGAAAAGCCTAAGCAATTCCAGCTCCAAACCTTGCCAAACTCTTCCCAAAAGCCATTGCCACAGGCTCTTGAACCACATGATCAAGTATAGTCATAGAAATGACTCACTCCACTGGTACCAAATTCTGTCTTAATTACATTTCTCTCATTGCTGAGACAAAATACTCAATGCCCAAAATGAAGAAAGGAAAGGTTCATTTAGCTTACAGTTCTTGGAGGTTTTAGTTCATACTCAGTAGACTCTAACGCAGAAAGGTTCCCTGACCTTATAAAGATTGTGTGTTATTAGTCAAACAATAAACATACAACTAATGTGTCCAATAGCACTAAGTGCTATGAAACAAAAAGACATGAATAGGACACAGAGATTGGTGGATAACAGATGAGAAAGGGAGAAATTACAGTACTTCAGTAGAGAGGTTAAGGAAGTTGCCTACCAGGAAGTGATATTTGAGCTAAACTTGGAAGAAATAAGGAAGGTTAGGAGTATTTGTATATCTAGATGATGAGCAGCCCTGGAAATATAAAGAGCTAATATTAAAGGCAAGGAAAATATGCCATCTTCAGGATACAGTGAGGAAGTTCGAATTAAGAGGTGATGTTCAAGTTATTTATGAATTTGGAAAGGCAGCTGAGAAGTAAACCAACTAGGGGTTTGTCAAGATATGAAAGTGTAGCAACTGTTTTAAATATAATGTGATTTTATTGGAGAACCTTGAGCTGAGAAATTACATCATTGGATTTACATTTTTAAAATACTATCTATTTAGCTCTCTAGACAATAGTTTCCACCTAGACACAACTACAGAAGACAAGGTAGGCACCAAATGGCACAGTACCCAAAAACCACTGATAAACTGGAGGCCAGAGTGGGTAGTGATGTACTATATTGCAAAGGAAAACTAACAGAATATACAGAAACACTGCACAGAGGGTATTTACTCCTGTTTTCACTCTGATCACACAGGAGGAGAAATAGTGCCCATGCCTAGAGAAAGAAAACAGATGAAACAGGCTTACTTTACAATCTATTGGCCATGCTTAGCACAAAACAAACAAACAAACAAACAAAATGAGATGAAGCAAAAACTTGGTAATTATTGATTAATCAAAGCCTGGACCACTCCTTGTACCACTAGGAGATAAGAGGCTGTAGCTAACTAATTCTTGGTCACTGGCCATGGAGAGCTGGGATTTGTTACCTCCAAGAGGGAGTGAAGAAGTGTTAGAAGTACACAAAGACTTCATTGACTGTTCTTTTCCAAAAGAAATAAAACCTCCAAGAGAGCAGTTTACTGGGTACAGGACCATGATTGGATTAGTTATCTGTCATACTTTCTTCACTCACCCACATATTTCACTTGATTCTCAAAATATCCTGAGGAGTTATTGTAATATTCCAGTTGTACCCAAAGGGCAGATGGTGGACTAATAATAGTCTGGGTACTTATGAGTCCCTTGAGAATCATGTTGAAAACATCATGATTAACAAGGAAACAAATTCTGATCAAAATTTAGAATGAATTTCAGATTTATTTTTAGTAATGCTCCCCTGGTGATTCTACTATGCAGCCAAAATTGTCCAGGTAAATAAAGCCTTTTATGAATCCTTGATAAAAACAATTTTTCCTGATTTAAATTATTGCATGTTAACTCTAGGAAAAATGGGATATGCATAAAAGTAAAGAATAAATTAAAATATGTTACTTGTAATATTATCAACAATTCAATTATCAGCTTCTAGTAGTAGATGCCAGATAGGTTTATTTTCTTTTTTTAATCACTTAAATATACTATAACATCTTTGCTGTAACAGTAAATATTCTATAGTTGATATGATCTTAAAGAGTTACATAGTATTTTTATTGTTTTAATGCACACATAAACACATTTACCAACATTCAAGTTGTAGAGTATTTGAGTATCTCAGTATTACAAATAATGGTCATTCAAAACATAACCATTAACTATGCATATTTGTTTTCAAAAAAATCTTAGGGATATAATTCATGTGTTCAAGGCAAATGCAAACATGTTTCTAAGGCTTTTGATAAGTATGACTTCCTCCCTAATAAAAAAAATTATCTTAACATAATTCACTAGTGAATAGAAGAGAGAAGTATTCATTTCTCTATAGGAACAGATAGTCATCATTGTTTAACAGCTGATTATGCTTTGAATGGGATTTACCTTCTAACATCAAAGTCGAAGTTTCCCATAGATATCCTGTTTACTTTTGTTCTTCTCTGTAGCTTATTTATCTACAACCCTATTTTTATATTTTCTTTCATATTGACTTATAAAAAGCTTTTTGTAAATTAAAACTATTCACCTTTCGAGACCTTAAGAACTCCACACAAAGGCTCCTAGAATTAATAACCAAGTTCTGTAACATAGCAGGATACAAAGTCACAATAGAATCTGGAGAAATGATATACTTAGGAATTAACAGTCAATGAAGTGAAAGACCTCTACACTGAAAAATATATTACTTTGGAAAGACAATTCTTGTCATGGACAGGCAGAATGAATATAATAAAAATGACTATAATTCTAAAACTTTTATAGATTTGAAGCAATCTGAATAAAAATACTAATAGCACTCACCAAAGAACTAGAGAAAGCAATCCTAAAATTCATATGGAACCAGAAGAAACCTAAAATAGCAAAAGTAATTCTGGGAACAAGAGGAAGACAGGTGGAATTAAAACCTGGACTTCAAGTTATACTACAAAGCTACAGTAATAAAAACAGCATGGTAGTAGCAACAACAAAAATGACTTGTAAATCTATAAAACAGAATAGAGGATGGAGAAACAACTCAAAGTAACTAAACTGCCTTATCTTCAACCAAGGGGCTAGATGCTTTCACTGAAAGAAGACAGCTCCTTTAACAAATGATGCTGGGAAAACTGGCTTTCCACATATCAAAGATTTAATCTAGATTCATATATCTTTCTCCATGCACTAAATTAAAATCAAAAGGGACCAAAGACATAAATATTAAAACAGAAACAATTTGTTGGAAAATAAAAATAAGTTAAAAACCTTGAAGATACAGGCAATGGCAAAGGATTTCTGAACAGAACCCTGGTTGCCAAAGAAATAATACTAAGAAATAACGAATTGGATCACATAAAATTAAAAAGCTTCTGCATATCAAAGGAAACCACCACCACAGAGTGAGGAGATGAACCATAGAATGGGAATTTTTCTGCCAGCTATTCCTCAGAGAAAGGGTTAATATGAAGAAGATATAAAGAATTTTGTAAAAATTATATCCTTTAAATTTAAAGACTAAATAAAAATGGTATATGAACAGATAGTTAAGTAAGTGATCGATAAATATATGAACATTAGTAGCCATCTGAAAAATGCAAAGTAAAGCAACACTGAGATGCCATCTCGATCTACAAAAGTGACTGTCTTCAAGACATTAAGTAGCAACAAATGTTGATAAGAGTGCTGGGAAAATGGAATCAGTCTTCGTTGTTGGCAAGAGCGTAAACTGATGCAACCACTATGAAAATCAGCATGGGGATTCCATTCTTGGGAGAAGCTCCAGTCTTTGCCTTTGGTTTGGACCTGGTCTCCTGGCTTCCAGTGTAGACTCCAGCTTTCCTGCATAGACTCTTCAGCCTTCCATTGTAGAGCCTTCAGCCTTCTGTCGCAGACCCATCAGCCTGTTGGTGTGGACTTGCATGAGACACTAAGGTGAACTCCAGGCCTTGGATTGAAT